>JTDE01006305.1:10575-24149 GCA_014338405.1 Paragonimus skrjabini miyazakii
CACTGCTCGCCGACCTCCGGCTCTGGTTGGTCATCCACCTCAGTCCGTTGCATGGATGCGGTCAACCCGCCTGTTCGAGGGCCTAAATGGAAGCGGAAGGGAGTATGTGTGACAAAACAAAATGAGACATACTACACGCTACTACAACCTCGGCCAAAGATGTCTGATAGAAAGACATGACAAAATTCATAACTGATATAAGTTTGATTTTCCAGTTTTGAGAGCAAGAGACTTCTCGGTCGTCCACGCCGAATAATAGGGTTGCCTTGACAGGTCGAGAGCCTTCAGTTCAAAAGGAACTTAACCGACAAGGCAGCGGGGCGAAGGACGAATCAGCAATCCATTAGGAGCCGGTGTCGAGTAGTGGTTCGGTTCATACGCTCTTCGAATGGAATCCATCTATCCGGGATGACAAGTGCACCCTGTAGGAGATTGCGACGGAAGCATCGCAGAATTTCAAGGGTTCACCAACGAAGGCGGATCTGATGTGGTAGATACGTTCAGCCATTGAGTCCAAAGTCGACGGGCTGTTGAGACGCATGTCGTCTGTTGCCGGGAGCCGGTGACCAAATCGCTTCATACGCCTTCGAATATGGTCCAACCATTCGAAGTACCGGACACACCTTGCGTACCCGTTGACGCCGGTGATAACTGAAATGATTCGTACACTTTTTCCTGGAGATTGTGCATAATTTGGGGAAATAGTTTGATCCCAGTCATTTTTAGGGTTCTGGTATCCATTGCAGTTCGTCGACTCACTACAGCTCGAAAGGCAAACATTAGGGAAGAACAGGCAGGGTTTCGCCGTGTATTGATCAAATTTTTACCCTTCGTCATATTTTGAAGCACCGTCATGTGTACTGCCGGCCAAAAATTGTCGTATTTCTTGACTATAAAGGTGCGTTCGATTCGGCGGATCGATCTACACTTTTAGAGCCGCCCAAACGCAGGAATGTACCGACCAAGTATACGAGCATACTGTCGGCTCTTTTCCCCCACACTTCAGTTCAGGTTAGGGTTTACGGTGAACTTTCTGACAGTTTCAACACCGAAAGTGGCGTACGTCTAGGTTGATAATTATCACCATTTTTGTTCAATTTTGTGATGGATGAAATAATGGAGGACTGTCTCCGGCAGTCACATGATACCGGTGTAAACCTCCTACGAGATGGAAGACTGATTGATCTTGATTATGCTGATTACAAAGTATTGCTGTTTGACAATTTTCAAGAAGCACAAACAACAACGCTATTTGGCATTCTGCCAAATACTTCGAAATGTGCTTTACAGTTTCAAAGTGCAAAGCGCTTCCGCAAGATTGCTGTGATTACGTAAAGGTGTCGTTAGATAACGAAGTCATGGAAATTGCCGACCGGTTTGCGTACGTAGAAAGCTGTATTATCGGCGATGGCGATGCAGTGAATGAAATAGAGGCGCATATCCCTAAAACTGGGGCGGTGTTCGTTAATATAGAACACCTACGGCGACAGAGAGGTATATCTCTGAGGCTTAATGGTCGCGTGTATGAGGTGACAGTGAAGGCTGTATCACTTTACAGCAGCGAAACTTCGCCGCTCAGGGTAGAAGATGTGAACCATCTTCAGGTATTTGACCACTAATATTTGCGTTCGATCGTTCGTATCAAGTGACACCAACGAGGAGGTTAGGAAGCGGGTATTTGGTAGTGATTATTAGACGAACTATTTCCTTCAATCCCTATATTTGCACAGAGTTAGATGGTTGGATCGTGTACTAAGAATGCCAGCTAGTCGTTCGCCACATCGAGCACTCTTTGCCGACGCCTCGGTCGACTGGCGTAAGGTGCAAGGTGGACAGATGATGACCTGGTGTGTGCGTGTGTGTAGTGTGGCGTAGAGAAATGAAGTCGTTCACGAAGGGATTGGTCACTGTAGATCTGGTTCGCCTCCCGGGCTGGGGAACTTGCGACTCTGAACGCTGGAAGACGTTAGGTGAGATGGCGGCTAACCGAGCTCAGTGGCATGGATGTTGTCGTTGTTTGTCCGAGTTGTCTGTGACGTGAGTGCAGTGAAAGCCACAAGGAAGCCATCTTGTTAATGACACGTTACGTTCACTCAGCTCGGTTGTTTGTTCGCGAGGTGTACGCACCTTGATGTCAAGTGTTTGACTGTGGACGAATTTATTTTTACTAGCTAGGCTCCCTCCCGTCTCCTTCTTTTTTCTTCTCTTTCTGTACAGAGTTTGCTTTTTTCGTGGTTGTGTGGCAGTTGAGCGTCAGTGAGAATTACTGGTGTATAACTGTCTGTGACGATTGTGCTGATTTCGAAGCCCGTCTGTAGTTTTCACCTGCCGAACTGATTGTACTCGAGATTTGAGCAACGGCTTTTTCGGAGTCATCCGAGGCGATGCGCGGGATGACGGCTCCACCACCTTAGTCCGCGGCATCATCGACGACCTCTTCGTGTCGGGTTGGATCGTAGTGCTTCAATCTTATATCGGTGTTGGGTACCGTGTTTAACCTTGCAAGTTGGTTTTCGCAATCGGGACGCCAGTACCACCAAGCATCCTTCCGTGACAGATGACTGGTCAGAGCCCAAAAATCCTGTAACGTTTGAGGGAAGGCACTGTAGCGGTTGGTGAGACCACGAAGAGACTGCATTTCAGAAGTACCTTTGGGCATCTGTTGGAATGCTGGAATGCTGTCGAAAACTCATTGGTTACTCACGGCATCAAAAATGGAACCCAGATACTTGATCGACCGTCGGAGCATTTGACCGTTGTCCGTCTACAGTCGGGAATCGTACACCTAGACGCGTTGGAGATGCACGGCGATTTGGTCTCTAGGTTCATCGGCTGTCCGACATGCCATAATGACTTTGAGACAGGCGGCCGTAGTCAGTAATCAGTGCGACGACTACATCCTGGAAAATGGCGAGCGCGGTTGTTTTACTGATGAAAATGGTATACTTGAGAAGGCCTCAGGAATTATTGCTCTTGGACAGTCCACAGGATTCTAGGTTATCTCAAGTTGGAAGTGTGCCCTAGCCAGGTCTAGTTTGGCGAAGCAGATGCCGTCGTTAAGCATGAAGAATGTATGCTCAGACACTAGAAACTATTAGTAAGTTGGTCCCGATGCAGCACTGATTTCGTTGATAAGTTACCACAGATCCGGATAGACCCGTTAGATTTCTTCATTAAGGCAATTGATGCGAGGTCTACGCGGAGTAGGTCAGCACCAAATAGCTACAGTCATTTGAGCTACCGGTCTACGAGGGGCACGGCTACATAGGGGACAGATCGTTCGAGGAGTTTCGGTTGACTGCCAGGAGAAAGCTGTAGTGTAGTCTGGATGCAGGGGTAGAGACTAAGACTGTCACGGTACCCGAGGCTGAACTGCGGAATGATGTCGTGCGATAACTTCGGGGACGCGGCAGGAGATCATATATGATTGCAGTTGGGTCGTGATTTTGGCATCAAAGGAACTCGGCAGTTCGAACGAATGAAGCAAAGAAGGTCTAGACCACGGTTGGAGACGTGGCGCCCCCTTTGGTGGTGGTGTCGCGAAATGACGCCCAGCAGTTCGGTCTCCAAATTAGTTGTAACTATCCACTGCACGCACTAGTTGCTACCTGGGATGATGAGTTGGTAGGAGGTCTTTTCAGGGATCAAAAGAACTTCTTGGTGATGATCGTGATGTCAGAGTTTGTGTTCTGCTACAGGCAAGCCAAAGGAACACTGATTTGGACGGAAATAAACGTCCGGTGCTCAGCAACACCGAATTGGAAGGTAATCCGTAAACTTAGACATGAATGCAACCCGGCTGGTCTTTATAATATGGAATCTAACTTTTGCTTGATGCTATCCGTCGCTCGTGGCTGGCAAAAACATCCCTGGGGCGAATCGTGTGTAATCGCAGGCAGTGGTGCCGCCGGTAGGGTCAAAATTGGTAAAAATGCCGTTCATCACAGTAGCGACTAGCGGAAATAGGCTTCTTGGCATCAACTGGATTGGGTTTCGCTGGCGATGTAGGGGATTTCAGGTCAAAACTGCTAACAACATTATCTAAGCGAAGCGTCCGTTCCAGATACTGGATCATGGCCGAAGCTTGCTTCCGGTTAATCAACTTCTCGCATTTGTCCACTATCCTTTCCAACGTCACGTTCGGCTGCTGGTTGATTTTGGCCAGGTGCCTTACACAGAAGTTTGCATAGCTTGAAGATTAATGACCGCAAATAAAAACCAGGCACCGGAAATGATCCTCCGTGAGTGAGCCAAGCTTGAGTCTTCGGCACTCACAGTTAACGAAACCAGCGTAGACGACAAAGTCGTCTGACCAGCTGGAGGCCCTAAAACGGTGAGTTGAACAAGAATGAGTTATTCTCGAGCATCTTCATCAATTTCAAGTTCGTGTCTGCGAAAGTCAGGGTGCGCGGTACACTTGTAAAGTAGTTTATACAGTAGTCGTGTGCCGCTACGTCCAGTTCCCGGAAGACTGGACGAATTTTCGTCCCGTCATCGCCGAATATCAGTTTAACCATTAACGTGTCTTCATACCGCTTGTAACAGGCCTTCAAGGAGACGCCAACTTGGCGGTCATACAGGAACTCGGTGATATTTCTGGCCAGATGATCAACGGACAGAGAATAGACAGAAGTGGACAGCTCATGTGCGACAAAGCCGGTGGCTAGCACTTCCATCAGTCTGATCCGTGAGTGTCTCATCCGCTTGAGATAAGGATCGGCAGACGTGGCCAAAAAGAGGATAAAATCGAACTAAAAATCCGCATCGACAAATATCCTCACTCTCTATGTTATGTGTTCGCGATTCGTATATTCCTGCGCTACCTATTCCTCGTAATTGGAAACATGCGGGTCACAACAATCACAATGCCTTTTCTCGCGTTGAAATGTGATGAACGAGATAGAGCCCATTGTCAGTTAGTTTTGCCAGGACATCAAATATACCTCGCAGCCGCCTCTCTTCAGGAAAAAGACGACCGGTCTAAGGATCGAAATCGCCGGTTAGTATGATGATGTCGGTTATCACTGTGCTTCGGACGATCGTCGCATACCTCGTCCAGCGCATCTTTCGTGGCAGCCGAACCAATGTCCGTTGGGGCGTAGACCGATCTAATGAATGCTTTTCTGATTTGCATTGACGGGCGTTAACCGATGTGTTTGGTCTCACATCTCACAAACGACTGTTCAATAGGGTCCAGCCGAGCAAGTATTGCTCCGCTATGGGACCCAGTGCGATTCCCACTTTAGCTTCACTGCTACGGTTTGCTTCGGCATCACCAGGAACCCTGACAGAAAAGCGCTTGGATCAAAAGCTATCAAAATTGAACTCAAATAGATAACCGTGGTGGAATCGTAGACTGCCGTCTCCGACAAACAGCACACATCAGGCCGAATAGTTGGAGAGTGCGAGCATTGAAAACATCGGTGTCCGCCAGCTGTCTTGCCGCCGGAAAAGATACATTGCCCGATTCGGAGGCCAGCAGTGCCGCGACGTCACTGCTTGATCACAAAATAACGATCCTACGATAAGTTCGACCAGCCTTTCCGCCGTCGTAATTTGCGGCCTACATGACCCTTCCAAATTCCTACTTTTAGGAGGGTGATTATAAGTTTTACACCAAGGAAAGCGTGACTGCTTCATTAGTCGGGCAATGTTGTGATACTTCATATAGAAAAACATGATGCAACGGGCCACATTAATACTACGTGAATTGTGAGAGGTAACCCCAACGGATTCCTTTAGTTCTGAAGTTATGGAGGTGAAATTTTGTGTAAAGTCGTTTAGTATGCTTCGTGGCAGGCAACACGAACGACGAATTTCGGGTGACCTCTGTGTCTTCAACATTTGGGTCAGTGCTTGAAGTGTCGGGTGACGTCTAAAGAGACGGCATTATTGGTTTTTTATCAAAGGCATAGCTACTTGAATGGACACTGCAGAATAGAAACTACAGCTTTAACCGTCCGTTGTAGCTTACGGCTGGCTCCGATTTAGTCTTTGGTTTTAGCCCGCTGACCACGTCTCCCCATATCTAGCAATCAAATTATCAGAAGATGGGCCATACACCTTAGCAGATTTCTGTGACAGTGTGTTTCAAAGCCTCGTTTCGAGGTTAAGCTTTGCAGGTAAGGTCATCAGGATTGTAAGTGACTATTTGGTGGATTTGGTGCGCGGCATGCTCGCGAGTACGAGGTTCGTGACATCCGAAGAAAAAGATATCAGGGCTGACTTGCCTATTTCAGTTGAAGATAAAGCGAGGAGTCAGCTCTACAGACAAACCTTTGCCTTCTAACAACTTATCTTTTCAACTCCGTCTCAACTTCCTCCATAAGTATGGTTGGAAGGGCTACTGCCCTCGTGATGAATGCAACAACTGGGAGGATAATGGCTACGTATTTGTTTAGACTCTGGTCTTAATTTCCTTTTACGTGAAGCCCGTTGGTATTCAACCATCGTACTCTGTATGTAAAAAATAAAAAGAGACGCAGTTAAGAAGAATCTCACAATTGTAGTTCCAAGCTTTTCGCATTCGACCGCTTTACGTGATATCAGCGTGTTAACTAAAGCTACAGCGATACTTTGGCTGTTGTTAGACCCGCAGCTCTTGCGGCAAAAGAGACACCAAAAGACACCAGTTGCTTGTACTGATTTTCGATGGTGCTAGCAAACTTGAAGTGGTACCGCACCTAGTACGCGCACTATTATGTGCCCATATTTCGCAGCCGTAACGACCGCGAGTGTTTGTTACCCCAGTGAGTGTCTGCTCAACATCACCACCGCTGGATTTCAAGCGTCATTATCAAGTAGAAACAAACAACGCAAAATAAACAATGAATTATCCGCACTTCGAAATACGAATATGATAAAAAGGGTATTCGGATTAGTGGACATTGTTCTAAGTTGTCCATAGTGAAAAACATAGGACGCTCCATGTGCTCAAATGGATCACACACATCAACTGAGGATGCTGAAAGCTCCGGAACTCACGCTGTAACAGGGATGCATGCACAAACTCAAACGAAAAGTGGCTGACTGCGTGCGATTTACAGAAATCTGAATGAAACTGGTAACAATCACAACGAACGCCCGAAAAAACAGAAGCTGACAATGTTAAAAAACACTCAGAAAAACTAATTCAGTTTGGAGGGAGGAAGAGGGGCAGTTAAAAGCGAACTGCATAAATGAATGTGGTTGATAGATGGGAATAATGGAAAAATTGATCGACTAGGGAAGATAAAATAAGAGCGAACTAGAACACAGAATTAACAACCGAATTTGAATGAATTGCCACCTTGCGGCTGCGACGCAGCAGCGCCACCGGTTATCGATCAGTAGTTTGTCAAATTTTGGTTTGAGCGTTCAGACTGTATCGTTTAATTGAGGGATGAGTCGTGTGAAGAAGTTGTTATCCCGCCTGCCGAATGTGAGAACCTTTAGGCTGCAGCGATTTGCCAATTTTCTCAATCTCGATGAGCCTGGCCAACAGGTGCTCATTATAGAACAGCCAGCGTTCCGCATGATTGTCGATGCTGCAGTATACCTCCAGTGGTTACGCGTGAGCATAGCAGTCATGAACCACTTGTTGAAGTGCTGTAGCTTTTTTGCAGTTGTTGCTTGTACGGTCGCACAATTATCGATGATCATGGTCCGTGTCTCCACTGGTCCGGAGAAATAAAACGATGGCTACTGTCATCTCACCTGCAAGCCATTCGAAGCACATTGGTAAACCTTTTTCGCAAGCAGCAACAAAAAAACAAAACGAGCGAGCGGTATCGTTCCTTATAACTCTTATATTTGAAATCTGTCTCGATAACCTCGGGGCAGAGCCGAAATAAGTCTGTCTGTTCATTACCCATGAATACAAAATCCGTCGGTGCTTTTTAAAAAGCACCTGCCAGTTGCGTTAATATGCGCATGTAAAAATGACCTACGCAGCTTATCGTTTTATGTTTCCGACAATCAGGTGCTTAGATTGCACATATCCTTAGTCGTTATCTTCTTGCCAAAATGCAAGTGGATGCATCGTGTTACGTTGAATGAGACAGTTCCGCTCAATAGACACGGCCGAAGTTCATCGATTTGTTCAGTGATGAGACGACGTCTTGTTTCACCGAGTTTTCCAACAATGACGTCGCATAAGTGATTGTGCAGCAGGGCGATTTTTGTGTGAGTTTTCGTTTGTGTTACGTTCGACGTTGAAGTAGGAGGAACACATTGTTTGTGCAGTTGCTCTCTCTTTAACCCCGGAGGCTGTCTGTAAAATATGCGCCATAAGGGCACATGCGTAAACGCGTCCCCTACGTACATTGAACGCACGTTGCCTCGATCGGACGCCGTACGAAGTGCCAGCTAGAAACTCAAACCGTACGGGGTCCAAACCAACTGCATTCAGGTTTTGGAATTGCCATAAAGATATGACGTCACCAAACTGCTTCTGACGCAACATCGACGGATCAACAGTATTCACGCTCATGCTTTAGGTTCAGGAGAAAGCGTTCTTTCGACAAACACTGCGTATTTGTAGTGCTCTGGGGGTAGCCCCGGTCGGCCTGATGCAGGATATGTAGAACATTTCTTTTCAAAATCTTATTTCACGTTATATAGAATATATTAAGGATCTTTACCTGCCATCCGCTTGCTGCGTGCAATTGCGTTAATTTGTTTACCTGCCTGTTGGCCCATGCGCACCAATGGCGACACAAGCACCTTGCCGATTTGCTCATCGACGGCCGGTCCCTAACCTCTTTAACTACCTTGCATATCAATGCCGTTTGTGGCGCTAAAGGAGATCAGCCGTGTTTTTCGTCGAAAAACAAACAGTCCGTATTCTTACCAGCACTTTTGTATATTGCATTCGGTGAACTCATATCTGGGGGAGGCGACTTAGTGCGCCATGCACTGCACATTAGTGGGGGAGTGCAAACTAGTGGGAAGTAATGCGGTAAGTGTTCGGGTCAGGGTAAACCTGAATGAAGAACACTATTGTGCTGCCAGAAATCAGACATCTCAAGCCGCATTGAGGCTGTTCTACCGGCAACTGCGAGATGATCTGATCCTCACCTACCGTTTTATAACCCACAGCACTAGTCCTGAGCTCTCTGGGTTTTTAATGTCGACGCAGCTAAAGACTCCACACTGACACCCTCTAGAGGTAAACAGACCCCGGTCTGATTGTATAAGGGCTAAATTCCGCCTAACTCGGCTATTCATAGATCGTCGGAATGCTCTTCCAGAGGATACAGTGCCTTAGCAATCAGTCAGAGATTTAGGAAGTAAGCCCTAGACCGTTGGACTAAGATTTATTCCTCCATGATTTGCCTAGTGCGCGTTAGCCCTCACTTCATATGAAAGACTTTTCAACTGACATATCTCCACTCGCTTGATTTCATTGATAAGCACCGATGATAAGTTCTGATTCATCCCGCCGCGTACGCTGCCGCTTTCATACTGAATAATCAATCTTATCACGTAAGTAGTACGGTGGGGAATGTTTCGTCGGTTTCGTGGGTTATACCGGTTGGCTTTTAATTAAATTCGTGAGTACAATGACAACAGACAAGGAAGTACCGAAGAGTAATATGGGAGTTTTGGTTTTTCATATAGACTGAACATCGCCCACATTTGATTGCAGCTGTAACAATCTCATGGACGATCTATTCGGTCACTTTCGAAAAGAAGCACCAGATTCGAGTTTCACTCTCGTTAAAGCTCGTCATTGGTGCGTATCCTAGCCACGGCTGGAACTAGAACTAGATGAAAAATTAAAAGTCGCCACTGCACATCAGTAATCAAAATATCGCTCAACTGGTCAATGAGTTCTGTGACCTGAACTTAGTTAGAAGTCCCAGTCGGTGGATCATCGATTGGAGTCAACAGGAGGGTTAGGGTTTCTCCCTTCGAAACGGTCAGGAAAGCTGATCATTACACACAAGTAAAAGTAGGTGAGCGGTTGCCTATGACAATCCGGTCGTGTAAATTTGGAGGTCAACGGAGCAGTGGTGAACAATTGCCAACCATGAAAATGTGGCCGGAATTTCAGTCCTGAACGTGGCAAAAGCGTGCACAACTGACGAGCATAAATATGAACTAAATTCGAGTCTAATGTTTCCTTTCGAAAGATTATTGTAACCTATTAAAACGGAGATATGAATTGAAGAATGCAGGATTAAATTTGCTTCGAACGTTCTAGCCGACATTTTCTACTCATAATTTTGCCCTATTTGTGCCCTGTGAATCGAAACATTACTCCCGATTATTGTTATTCGTTATCAAATAAAGCACTAATTCATAACGTATTGTATTATTTGTGTTCCGTAGTATCTGTTTTTCTGCTTTGCCGTGCCTGTTTTTTGAATCACTGGAAACCAGCTGTTTCCCACTATATATTGCTTGTTCTTGTTGACAATGATTCGCGTTATATCTAGCAATGCTAGGACGTGGCAGACACTGATTGAAGCGGTGAGGACTCACATCCATTTCAGGTGCAACATATCCGTACAATGTTGTATACGTTGCTAGATGTGTCAGAAATGTCTTCACTTCAACTGCACTGGCAACGAAGTAGATCAGCAATGGGAGCTAGCTTATTCAGTTCTTCAATATATGCACGTGAAGCAAACGTTCGACGCCAGCCAAGGCACTTTTCTGCCGTTAATGGTCATTCTCGCATCACGGAAAGTTGAACGACGCAGAAAACCTGCGATTGCAAATGCGGGACACTTCTTACTTCTGTATCCCTGTATATTTTCCCCATGGAGTATGGGATGGACGAATGCCAGCGGACTCCATCTGGAATGGAGCTGGAACTGCAGTCTTCGGCTGAGTACATGGTGCTGGCTCCCTCTGGTGTTGCAAACACCAGTTACCAATAACCAAGAAGGCGGCAGTCATGCCAACTGCACATATAAAGAAAGCTGCGACAAGATTGGAGGAGGCTTCCAGCAAAAAGGGAGTCGTTTTCTGGGCGAGCTCCCTAAAACCTCCCTAACCGAGATAGCTAAATAGACTTTAGCTCCTTCATTCTGCCAGAAAGTCATAAGTCTGGTACTCGCGATCAGGCTGCGCACCAAGGCGACCAAAACTTCATTTGGTCTTTTGGTAACCTTGCCAGCCATGCTCAAAACCGAGACAGCGGAGGAAAAAACGGTGACTTCGAAGTACGCCAACACCCACCTGAAAGGCGTGTCATTCGATCGATGT
Source organism: Paragonimus skrjabini miyazakii (assembly GCA_014338405.1). NCBI lineage: Eukaryota > Metazoa > Platyhelminthes > Trematoda > Plagiorchiida > Troglotrematidae > Paragonimus > Paragonimus skrjabini miyazakii. The sequence goes on from JTDE01006305.1 coordinate 21,772, forward strand.
CTGCGACAGAGGGTGAGGCGCGAGCAGGGGACTAAAACTAAGGCACAACTCATGGCAGACCGGAAACTACAACTAGAGATTAATGTTTCTGCACGTAAAGTGTCCACTCAAGATTTCGTGCCTGCATTCGAAAGCGGAAACGCCGTTCCTATAGTCTTCATTCTAACGGCCGAAGCCCCAAACCCAGGCAGAAGTGTTGTCGGCACCAAGACCTTTCAACAACCGTCTTCCAAATTACCCGCCCTGAAACTCAACAAGCGGCCCGCAGAAACTTTGTTCTTTCAAGAATTGGGAACGAAGGGAGCCTACTGGGGTCTCCTCCTGTGATTCAGAAGATATTTCTTTGGCCTGCCACACTAGGTATTTCTATTAGTGGCCCAGTAACACCGAGCAGATTGCCCTTTCTTAAACCCGCTCCCAGCAGACGAAAAAGTTAGTCTCCATGGATGAAAATTTCCAAACACTGTTAAAAAGCGGGAGTTAGCAGGCGCACAGAGGACGCAAAACGCAACAACATGGCTGCTGGCCCAATCTTCTTTAGGTTCGTTGACGTGTGCACGGGCGGTGATTTTGCGCCCACAACATCAAATGAGGGCCGTCAGAAAAACTGGAAGTAACAGAACGAGTCCAACCCTTCTCAATTCTAGGTCTTCTTTCCCAAGCTCTTCCTCACATTCCCCATTTCTTTATCCTCAACGCCAAATGAAGAAGTATCCTTTGAGTGCATGTATTCGAACCCTCTGAGTCTGTTAAATAAGTAACCGTGAACCAGACTGGCAGCTCGCGAAACTCAACCCCACATAGTTGCTTTCACGGATACTTGGCTTACAAGTGGTCTCAGTGACAGTGAACTGAGCGTCCCCCGATATTCAGTTTACCAAGCTGATTTTTCCTGAAAGGTAATGGGGAGCTCTGTGAGCTTCGTTTGGCAATATCTCCCGACACTCACGGTTATCTTTGGATCTAAATCCTGTGATAAATATATTGTCTTGTGGCTTTGACTATCAGTGCGTGGCCAAGACTCATCCCTAGTGGGTTTACCTATCGTATTCCCTAATCCGACAACTCGGACGATAACGCTCTTCTCACAAATCAAGACAAATTCCCAGGGCTACAAAACCTAACTCATCTGCTTATTATGGGTGACTTTTTGCGTTCAACATAAACTAGAATTTGGCATCTAATCAGGTTGGTGAAAGCGGAATCCTGACTTCACCATCGATGTTGATACGACGGAGAGCGTGAACACAACATGTCAACTTCCCGACGCGGCATAGTTCTGGTCAGGTTCCCCCTCTGCACGTCTCAGTCACTGCTAATCAGATCCATCTAGTAAACAGAGTGATCGTCATGCCGCCATTTGGACGTAGTGACCACTCTCTGCTGACTTCCGTTTATTCTGCTGCTCTTTATAACAACCAATAGAGAAGTCCACAGTTTGGTATTTTGATCGGGCCGACTTTAACGGCCTGAAGTCATCTGGGTTAACTTCCTCTTGACTGACTTCGTGAGCCAGAACATGTATGCATTTCAAAGCGTAACGCGGCAAGCGGACGATAAGTTTATACCGCACAAACTGCGCATATTTTCTTATCTGCCACTCCTCAGTGACGGTTCCCATTCGTTCGCAAAGCATGAGCCAACAGGAAATTCGAAGAATTTGAGTGCTTTCCAGATTTTTCAAATTAGATGCAGGCAAAAAATCAGTGAGCACACCAAACTTGTACAAGAAACGACCCACCTTAGTACACGCAGCAACAAAACTTTTTAATCAAGCGTATGCAACGGGTAAGAGAATAAACCATCGGCTCTTTCTTCAGACTGCCAGACGAGGGGATTTCGCCTGACCCCTTGGTTGTGGCTGAGGTGTTCAGTGAGAATTATTTAGTAGTCTACAACGTCGCACTTCTGAACCGGCAATTTATCCTGTAACTGCGGAAATTATCAACTGCTGATTACCGCTGAGTTTTTTGTGTTAATTGTTGAAGTTCATTTGTTCAAGGCTAAATCATGCAATGCAATGGGTCCTGACAAGATTCACCTCAGGATTCTCAAAGAAGCAGCTGTCAGTCTGGCAGAACCCCATCGAAAGCTGTTCAGCTAGACACTCCAGACTAGCATTCTCCCTAGAGCATGGAAGAATGCGACGGTAACACCCACATTTGAGGCGAGCAACCGGCACTCTCCGGCTAAATATCGTCCAATCAGCCTTACTGACGGTCTGTGTAAAATAATTGGGCACTTGTTAAGGCGTGCCATCTTCAACCACTTCTTATCAAGTCACATTTTTTACTCTGCATTGCTTCCTTCTTGAACGACCATGCCGACAAATATGTTTATTCCCATGAATAATCTGACGGAGGCCTCATCTCGGATGC
>JTDE01006306.1:20743-32464 GCA_014338405.1 Paragonimus skrjabini miyazakii
TGTTTCTCATTCACCTATGATCATCTCTTTTCGAGGTATTATATTTCCTTCATCGAGTAACGCTATTCTTCGACCGGGGCTGCCCTCCTACGCAGTCACGGATTTATGTCTACTGACTTCTAGGTTCCCTAAAAACCTACGACGCATTTATGCGAGGAACCTGGCGTTAACTGTTGCCAACTATCTGACAGTTGTCTCACTATGAAAAACATTTTTCTGTCCCGATGCGTGAGCCTTGACTGTGATAGCACTTTTGTGCCCTGAAGAGCTTTTTGATTTTGTGAGACTAATCGCTCACCTATTTTCTTTCCATTATTTTTCATATATTTTATTTCCCATTCTAAAACTGTTCAGCATATACGTCACATATAACTTTTCATTTGATGACTGGCCCATTAACGCTTGCTATTATTGTGAGAGGAATTGTCAATTGTTGAATGTCGCCAACCATGCAACGTCTCACATTTGACAGACAGCTTGTTTTCGCATTCAACGTTTTTATATCTCTGTTGCTTAATTTTGGTATCACCGATTGATCTTTCTTTGAACGAAGATTGCTCTTCGAAATAAACGATATGAAAATTTGTGAATAATCTTTTAGGGACGTGCCCATCATAGTAAACAATAGTTCAGTCGGATTAATTGGGGCTATCTAGGTGAGTCAACCGATTAACGGTCTCAAGTGACATGCTAGTAACAAAAAAGATAGGGGCAGGATAAACCCAACCTTATACCTTATACCTTGAAGGTGCAAAATGTTCCCCATATAGAGTAGCTCTTTCGTAAAACAGTTCATGTTGTCTGCAGAAGGACTAAACAAAGCGGTATCGTCCATGTGCTCAACATCGACCTACATACTACCGGACGGAGATAGTGAGAAATTCCGAGTGCCCTTTCCATAAAGTCTGCACGCTAATCCGTTAGTTAAACTTTCATCTGAACTGTGTGAACAAAAACTCCCAGAGGGCACAATAGGAAATCTAATGAAAATCCTTCTAGTATTCACAAAACTACCACTGTTCGCGAAGAATATGAGTGCAGACTGCATTATCTGTTGCAACAATGTATCATCGATGCGTCTGTGACTAACCAAATGTCCTCACTGTACCTAGTTTTGTGTGGTTTTAAAACCGTTAGCTCATGTGGCTCCTGAATATTCTGGATCTGATGAAAATAAGCTTGTTACTTCAGTTGTCATCACATGCTGTTCGGATACCCTTATGAGGATGGGAACGACGGCTAACAGGCATCCATTACGAATCACATCTGCTTTCTGTGTAGGCAGGAATATGGTTAGTGCAGACAGCGATCCGTGATCGCAAGGTAGTCGTGATCTTTCTGTGCTTCAAGGTCATCTTCGACAACTGGATTAGCTATTCGATTGACTTCTTATAGATCTCAGTCCACGTGTCCGATCGCCATGACAGGTTGCAGCTTCGTGAACCATCCTTTTCACAGTATAGTTTTGCCAACCTCTTGCCAAAATCCAGTATAATTAGTGGTACAGTTGTCTGCCTGAAGAAGTTAAACAGAGCGTTGTAGATTACATCTTTTGTCAATACCTGGATTACAGGCGAATAAGCTAAATACGCACTCGTTGTGGCCTCCGTAGATATAATCTGAACAAAGTATTAGGTTTAGGGGCGCGTAAACGATCGTTCACTGACGTGCGGTCGAGAGAGCTTTGCCCTAATTTAGATCAGTATTAGCTCCAGTCCGATCACGCCGCCACAGGCACTAAGGGAGAGTGACATTGTTATTAGGTGAGTTTAACTATGCGTTTCGGGTTGTGATTGTGTTTCTCCGAGACACGCTACACATGTTAACCAGAGCAGCCTTCCGCCCTATTTTTTGAAGCTTGTTGGCATCAAAAACCTACAACGCCCTTGATAAACATATATTCTTATAAGCTACATGTTCCAATCCGGTTGCATCCTTTTTATACAAATTGGATCGTGTGTACACTTACTATGTAGCAGGCCTTCAGATTTTCACAAGTTTGGCACAGCCAACGTTCGACGTTTCTCCATAATTAAGGTCTCGAATTGTGGCGTACGGAGTGAACACGTTCAGAGTGCTTACTTAGGTTCGTTGCTTGACTGACCGGTTGGTCTAATGTTCCTCATACCCTGTAGCTCATTCTGTCACAGAATGAATGAAATCACGCCATCACCATCATGTTAGACACATATGAATGAAAACGAAAACTGTGTACCGTGCAAATTCGAAGTGGTCTCGTGATTTATGGTGTGCGCAATTGTATGAAGTGAACTGAAACAGCATTTTGTATTCAACTTCTGTAGTGTACTAAGGAGTGACTGCTACGGATTGCCTACCCCAGCTCAGTTCCCTAGCCCTGAAAAATAAGCTGCTAGTTCTCGGTTGTTCTAGCAACCAACGTCACGTTCCAAGTCTAACTGGGATTCGTTGACATGTCTAATTCGTTTCCCGATGTTCGCGGTAGAAGGATACTCATAACACGTTTGACCTTTACTCTCTTGAACAACTGACACTTGGTGTATGTGTGTTCACGCATGTGTTCTGGTGAAATATGGGTGCGTCTCAATTTGATCGCTCGCTGCTGGCTAGATACAAAATTTTCAAATCATAGTGTATTAGATGATTGTAGCACTCTGAGTGGTCTCTAAGATAACTCAGTTTACAGCCCATGAATACGTTTACACGTTTAAAATCTACGGCCTTGTCGTGACAAGGGTTCATAAAGTGCTAGTGGGCTTATCGAAAACGGGGAGTTTTTCTATTAGATGGCTGTGGTGTGTTTTTATCATCTATACATGTTAGAACAGTATAGTAGGCCTGTTAACCAATTTATGATGACTAGATCAGCTTATTGTTTTTTCTCACTTTTCGTCTCCATTGGGTTCAGTATATATTCAATTGTGCTGAGCTCCGTTACATTGTAAATTAGTTCCACTCCGTCCCACATCAAAAGTTTATCAAAGTTTGTGTGACAATGACCTGTTACATTGCACATGACCAGTCATGTTTACATTCGGCCTTTTGCAGAATCAAGCACTACTATCGGTTACAGATTCCAAGCTTCACCAACATGTCAGGCCGATAGATTACCACAAAAATTTCTCCTTTTCTATCTCTGTAACCAAACACGGATCACGTCGGCAATAAACACTGGAATTGGTTGCTTTATTCATTTTCTTTTCACTCTCATCGTTTGACCAATGAATCGTAATATCACTGTGATGCCAGCGGGACTGCAGACACGAACTTTAACACGATCTCTCTCAGGCACAGTTCGATGACGCGTAACATATGACCCGTTGTCCTGCGCTGATCTATGGCCAGACATTTTAATGCGTAGCTAAAGCCTGCCTGTCGACTAGGATGAGAGTGAAACGTGTGCGCGTGAATATCTGCTCAGTTCAGACTTAGTTCACACTTCCTTGCTGAGATGCGCGCGTTGCTCATGGTTGCTCTCATTGCACGAGTAGGCTGACACAGTCGACAAGAGGAGACAAGCTGTTCTCAGTCATCCAAATGCTGGCGTAACGTGGGCGCATTAACAGTTCAAACTGCGCATCATTCTGGGTAAACGATTATCAGAATCTAAGGAGAAACGAATTCCGGGTTGTTCACTTCAGCCAAAATCTATGCAAAGTTCGATAACCAAGTTATTCGGAGTATCACGAAGTGGTAGAAATGGTTTTTTGAACACACCATGTGACATATCGATGTTGACGACAAATGTAATACTATCATAAACAATGATGTTCTTTATGCATTGTGTTATATCAGGTATGCGTGGTGTAAAGTACATCCAGACGTTTCGGTCTGGTGTTTAACACAGGCCCATTCTGAGCGCCTTTGATGAACCAAAACGCGGTGTGGTCGATATATTGTGTTCCGTTTCAGAAATCATTGACAACGTATTTGAAAAATAATTGCTTGAAACTGTTGCAGACAATCGTTAAGTAATTCCTCATTTAATCGATTCGGCCTTTGTTTTTGGGTTAGGGACTAATAGGTTGCACATTATAGTTAGTGTCGAAAGATGACTGGATAGCGAGATGCCGACCCACCTAGTAGTGAGCCACCTGATCAGAGTATTTGAACGGAGCATGCCGAACGATCCACCGGGGGGTTTGTGCGCGTGTACACGTACCGTTAATTCATTCCACACACCATCGGGGATGGAAGTTGCCTTGATCCGATTTTGTTTAAATGACGGAGAACTGTGATTTGATTAATATTAGTCTTTTTTAGCAATCATTTCGAACTATATCTAATTATGGTACCGAGTAAACAGATGTAGATTTGCATTAACCACGGTGACTAAACTAGGCTTTGACTGTGGATGCCTTGAAATGGCCGTCTGTATGCACGGTAAAGGTACTGCACAACGAATAGTAAATTGATCATATGAATGCCGAATAAGTGAATATGAAAGGAAATTTGATTCGTCAGACCGGTGATAACCTCGGGTTTTTCTTGGTGATTTATGCTAAAGAAATTGGTTAGCTTAAAGGATCCGTGCATCATTTTTTGTCTGAGAGCTTTGCATGCGAACTTACGATAAGTTGAATTGCTGTCCGCCATGTCATTGGCGAAGAACATCCTAAGATGAATTTTTCTATCAGGAGAAAAAAGCCTATAACTTGGATGAAATTTGGTTTACATTTCTGGCAGACAACGGTATACATATCTGTTTTCCATTATGATCAATATCGTTCCTTACGGGGCGCTTTGGGCATACCAAGGGATGACAAACGAGGCCTCACACTTCAGAAAATGGGGACTAGGATTTTTTCCGGATGACATTCGACCAACCGTGAATGAGCTGATTTGGTTTTACTGTACTCAGTCACCACAATGTTCTCTGAATATTAGATTTGACCAAACACTGCGCTTAAATCTTACTTTTCTGAGTTTTTCGTTCACATAATGTGCATGGACTGATGAAGGCGATGACGTGTTTATTACAAACCTACCGAGTTTGAAAACTTCCGATATGACATGCTGTCATATCGGGTAGCATCTTATTCAACGTATCACGACAATCTAATCACGGCGATGAGGTAGTAGTCACGGTTAGAAGTGAGTAAGATGAATGAGTGTTTCGTCAGTTTACAGTGAGTGCCAGGATTGAGTACGGAAGGGTCAATTTTGGATGAAAATCGGGTAATGTTAGCAACCAATTTGGTCTACCGAGTATTGCCCATACAGCTGCAGCGATGTTACGAAAATGTTTTTACAGACGCGACGGTTTACTGTGTGCATGTATAAACGAAGATAGTCTGATATTTTCAGTTGGGCATAAAGGCCATGAACGAATTTTCGTGTGTACAGTTCGATAGGTAATTGTTTTTAGGTCGGCTGTACTTTTGTTGTATGTGAGTACAATTGGTTGTTTGTTGCAACCTCCCATCCAACACGTGTTTTGATGAACACGGTTAAGATTGATGACGACCATCAGTATTCTGAAGACAACCTATGCACGATAACACCGCTTTTATAGTGAAATTATGTGATGTCAAATTATTACCGATACGTTCGACAGAATGTGGCTCTTGCTGTTTTCACACAAGCAAACGCGCTGTTAATGTTCAAAGCTGATTACGTCGACTTGATATTGGTGCTGTAACAGATCGATGCTCCTTTGGAAAAACAGTGGGTTTTCGTGTTACATATTTAGAAACCATCAATCTACGGACAAGTTTGACAGTAATGGCTTAATTTACCCCTCTCTAACGTGCCCCACATTGGTATGTTAAGGAACGCCCGTAGCTATTGAACCACGGCTGTGGGATTCACTTCTGGTCAGGCTTTCTGAAGCAGTCTAAACTTGATAGTGTTGGCTTTTGTGATGACTGAATTCACATTTTATCTAACTGATTTTCGATTTTGTAAGCTGGGTTAATTTGACAGTTACGCGAGCGCATGCGGCGTTTATCGTATTGTCTACGGTTTTAACATTTGAAATTTTATTTACCACTGTATTGTCAATGTACGGTTTCCATTAACAAGGTTACTTCGCCCGGGCGATCCAGGATGGATTGGGCGCGCTCGTGTTCCACAACCATCAAACAAGGACTACATTGTCCGTCCGAAATGGCGTGTCAGCGAAACCGGTCAGACCCTCGATGAGAACGATGAAGATGCGGAAGCTGGGGAAGACAGTGAGAATCGATCCGTGTTCCGGCGTCGACGGAAACCCGCGTCTTCCGGGGGATTTGGAACCACCTCGCGCATTGAAGCACATATTCGCAATTTGGCTAATTCAGCCCGTCAGAAACACGCCAAGGCTGCTCGGGCAGTCACGATGAGTGTGGAAGGGCGCAAGATGACTTTGTGATTTTATCCACACTCTGCTGGGAACGGCTTTTTCATCAATTTTTGTACATATTCTATTAACTTCCATCCATACATCTGGTGTGGAACCCTGAATTCACTAACATCTTCGTGCGTGCACATCGTGGCATTTATTCAGTTCTCAACAGTTTTGTTGATGCATCCAGTGTAAAATAACAGTTCCCATTCCGTCTTCTGTTGTTTTCCTGGTTTAATGCGGTTGTTTCGGTTTTTGCAATGCGGTGATTGTGCACGTCTTTTCGGATTAATTGATGTTTGTCAGATTTTCTTTACTAATGATTTACTTACTTGCTTTTTATATTCTATTATCATTTAGCGGTTCGATTTTAGCTAGAGAAAGCAGAACATATATTTCCGGTAATTCATTATATGACCATCAATTGGTCAAAATTAAAGTCACAGTAATCACGAAATTTTCTGGATATAAGATTGATTCACTTCCCATGATCGAGGCTAACTGGTTTGGGTGTAGAGGAACGCATATTGTCTTTCACTCGGGGCCAGGGAAATTGTTAGGCGTGAATGACCTTGTTTTGTGAACAGAACACTGGGCTATGTAATCCGATAGCGTTTGATTCGGTCTTTACCAATAAGTAGTTTAGTTAATTTAGAGAAAACCCAATAGCTGTTTCTGTCGTTGGTTCGATTCCATTCGAAACCTAAATTTTTCACAATCGAGATCCTTCTAGATTCGGTCATTCTCAGATTGTGCTGATTGACGGAAACTGTGTAGACCAACTGAAATGCCTTAGAAAAGTTTTTCTGGTGAGTGCTATAGACAACGTGGCGCAATTGCACTGATGATTGACCTTGAGACTCCGGTTCTGATCCAAACAGAAGGTTGCTTTTCATCGCTTTGTACAGACGTTTAGTCGTTCGATCGATGTATTCTGCTGCTCAACAGCAATAAGTTAAGGGATACATGATTATTAGCCGGTGATGGACAAGTATTTTGTTTAATTGTGAGTATAGGTTCGGCAGTGAAACGAGTCCTCAATGAGGGTGCAGCAAATGTTCGCTTCCTTAATTGGTGTAAGCGTAAGTTTACCTGTCAACTGGCTGCTTCCTTTAAACGCGAGTTTGATAACCACAACTTTCGTTTTGCCTGTGCTAGAAAATAATCTGAACTGGGGTCGTAACATCCGGAGCGGTAGCCGTAGTGACCCAGATTTCGAGCGGACTCGACGATTGGTGTCTAGCTGAAATTGTCTGTCCGATGTTCGAGCCATTTTGTCGTGAGCCCAGTGTTTTTTCAGAAATATTTTTGAAACGGAGTCTTCGAAGCATACTGCTTGCGATTGATCTTACCAAATGACGTGTTAGCACCTCACAATATATGACCTCTCATCTTGATTAAATACATTAGAAGTAGGTTTTTTTTACATTTCGGTTGAACATTACCCGCAGTTGTCGCATTCTCAGACTTTCCAATCGGTCTCTTTCGAAAAGAAGCACTAAACTCAGGTTTCGCTCTCATTAGTGTTCGTCAGTAGTGCATATCTTTGCCACAGTTGTAGGAAATCTAGGCTTCGGTTGGAATCGAACCAGCAACTGGAACAGAATGCCGAGACGCCGTGCGTTTTGAGTTTTTTTTTAATTTCTGGATTCCTCGTGTGACTTCTAAGCTTGCTTCTATCGTTGGCTAAAGGTCACCCGAAGCCCGGATTTTCCGCAACACGCTTTTTGAACACGCCAAATAATTACGGGAGAATGCTTAGCATGTTCTTTCTTTCATACGTAGACCGTTGTTGTGCTCTTACTAAATGGATGGAGAATAACAACCTTAAGAGCATCTTGTCATATTCAATGTTTCAACCGCCTCGTGTGTGTTTCCTCAAGAGTGTTGTTATCGTGTAAGTGGTATATTTTATTTTACTACCGATTTTGCTTTTCGAAGAGTACATGATGCAGCGTCCACATTGACTCATTCGTTAGCGAAGTGAGCGGTCTTTTAAAAGTATACGAAAGGATTGTTATATTCGTCCAGTTTTCACTGACACCTGCCTAAATTTATAGGTAGTTATTCTCTCACGAAGTAATCCTTACAAATGATTCAACTAATATGCGATCTGAAACAGTTTCAATTGATACCAAAGTTAGGACATTGATGTCTCACACTTCTGTGACCTGATTACGTTTTCACTTGCATAGATACATCTCCGACAACCCGATATGTTGTAGAAATTCTTGTTATATATTGTTGAGTACCTGTTTATCCTGTGTAATTAAAGCACGTTAATAAGTTCAAACCGTTGAAAATTTTTGTGATGCGCCTTTGTTTTTGATACATTGATAAAATTGGTCCCAAAAATGTTGGCTACGATGCGTAAGTTTAGTGTGCGTTGAGAAGGCCATCAGTCTACATAAAATGATGTCAGCCGGAGAGTCTGTACACATCAGGTTGGCATAAGCAGATGTCTTGGTCTCAAACGAATACAGTTAATAAAAAGATATTAGTTCCACTTACGACACATCACGAGATACAGTGTTCAGCAAGTTCAAATTGTACGATATGAGATTTTACTAAAAGTGTGCTTGAGCATTTGGAAGATCGGCAAACGACCCTGGAGTCCAGGGTGTGCTGTCGGTTGTTCTCCGAGAGGTCCATCTCTAGCCGTAAACAATGGTAACTGAGACTTGTTTTCACCTTTATCCAAACGGGATGAACGTAGGCTACTTTGATTGGTGTCCAACACAATGATAGGCTCCTTCGATTTGGAATCAGTGCTTGCATTTGAAATCTATACAGATCATATAGAGGACATTGCGAGAACACCACCAGTTGACTTTCGAAAGTTTCAGCAACCACTTTCTCTCATTATCAAAAACATCCTGTATCAGTTCAAGAAGATAGATTCCTCTGTGAAGATATGTGAACTACAATAACTTGAAATTCAATTTAAATCATACTGACATGTGAAAGCAGTACTGGCATGACTTTTGAAGAAACGAGCTGAGATAGCAGATGCAATGATTTGTTAAGCTTGCTAAATAGGACTGTGAAGGAGTTAATCATTCTGGATATTGAACAAAATGCCAGTTGTATCAACACATTGAGTGACATCATCACACTAGTTGACACCATCACTGCATAAGTGTATGGGCGGTTGGGTCTGGGCGTGGATGTTGGTGAAGTTTGATGAATGGCTGTTTTTACACACTAGAGGTAGTTGACCCTTTGACTTGAATTCTGACTGGTTACTCCTTGTTGCTTTCAAACTTTTCGCATTACTTTTTATATCATCTTGCGTCAGCGGCTTCTTGGACGCGGATTCAGTCGTCTCGAGAGCATATTTTAACAATCCCAGTACTCTTTCAAGCAGCTGTCCCGGACACAACCGATTGGTCGCGTTTAAGTAAAGGTACTCATGCATACTGCTTCACAAATACAATGTTACCTCCAGCATGGATACTCCCCTGCAACGGGCACTTTAGGTTCATGAGTTTGCCTCAGTATGTCCGTCGCTCCTTCTTTGCGATGACCACTAGACTCAGCTTCGTACACTGGATACCGCAACGTACTCGCTGACCTTGGTTCAAGACCTGAACCGCTTGGAAAATATGAACACAATTGTGCACTGTTGTGTCAGGTGTATATGTTTACCGAACTTTAACGCATAGATGTCATGCGTCTTATCGACGTTTGCAGCTGTGCTCGTCGGCTAACCCTCACTGTCAGCTTATCTCACAAGTTCCGACGCTGTACATTGTTGTTGTCCTTAACACACGATGTTGTTGTTCCTATTTATTATCTAGGTCTTTCCATTGATTTGCGTCCACCTTGTTCACTGGAGTTTACCATATCGCTATTCTCATTCACTCTACCGAGTAAAAATATCTACCGACTCGAGAACTTCCGCATGCAAAAGGAGATAGTTTATACTGGAACGGAGGCTGCGAGTCACATCATAATCACCATCATACATGAATAGTTTTCACTGACGCTTAACCGCCACACAGCCATGAAGAAGAAAACAAAGCAAACCCTGTACAGGAGGAGAGGAGAAAGGGACCTAACTATTAAAAATAGCTACGTCTATATTCAAACATACAACATCAAGGTGCCTAAACCTTGCAAACAAACAACCGAGCTGTAAATGAAAGTAAGGCGTCATCAACAAGACAGCTTCCTTACGGCTTTCACTGCCCCGCGTCATTAAATGCACTCACTCCACAGACAACTCGGCCAAACAACGAGAACTTTCACTGCACTGAGCTCGGTTAGCCGCCATCTCACCTAACGTCTCAAGCCACCGACTCTCGGAGTCGCAAAGGCCCCATCCTGGGAGACGAACCCCATTTACAGTGACCAACTCCTTCGTGAGCAATTTCATTTGTCTACGCCAGGTCATCATCTGTCCACCTCGCACCTTACGCCAGTCGGCCACAGCGTCGGCAAACAGTGCTCGGTGTGGCAAGCGATTAGCTGACATCCTTAGTACATGACCTAACCATCTGAGTCTGTAAATATAGTGACTGAACACAAAAACTCGTTTGACAATCAGTACCAAATACCCGCTTCTTAACCTCTTCGTTGCTTACTCGCTGGTACCACCCGACACGAGCGATGGAACGCAGACATCGGTGGTCAAATATTTGGAGACGGTTTACGTCTTCTACCTTGAACGGCCATGGGTCGTTGGCGTAAAGTAATACAGCCCTAACTGTTATCTGATATACACCGCCCTTAAGCTTCAAAGAACTACTTCTCTGTCGTCATAGGTGTCTCAGGTTACCGAATACGGCCCTAGCCTTAGAGATTTGCGCTTCTATTTCATTCCTTAAACCTTCGTCGCTGCTGCTGATGCAGCTTCCCAGGTATACAAATCGGTCAGCAATCCCCATGGCTTCATTATCTAACGATAAATCTACGTAATCACAACAATTTTACAGAAACACTGCATTTCGAGGCAGCAAAGCACATTCCGAAGTACTTAGCAGAACGCGAAATGGCGTTTAGTGTTATCTGTACCACTTGAAAATTGTCAAACAGCAACACCTTGTCGTTAGCATAATCAAGGTCAGTCAGTCTTTCACCGAATAGGAGATCCACACCGGCATCATTTGAGTGCCACAGACAGTCCTCTATTATTTCGTCCGTGACGAAATTGAACTAAAATGGTGAAAGGAGACAGCCTTGACGTACACCGCTCCAGGTACTGAAACTGTCAGACAGTTCGCCGTAAACTCTAACCTGAGCTGAAGTATGGGAATAAAGTACCGACAGTATGTTCACATACTTAGTCGGTACATCCCTATGTTTAAGCGACCCTAAAATTGTAGATCGATCCACCGAATCGAACGCACATTTATAATCGAGAAATACGGTGATTATTGGCCGGCGGTATACATGACGCTGCTCCAAAATTTGAC
>JTDE01006307.1:0-22686 GCA_014338405.1 Paragonimus skrjabini miyazakii
TGCTTAACCCCTGTATTGCTTGGTCGAATAAATAACCCTTGTGCCATCCGCGTTCTTGGATCACAACACTAGTACTACTTTCGGACGTCTTGAAAGACGTGTTTGGAAGAACCACAGCCTGAAGCCGAGCGCTAAGCTTCTTGTCTACCGCTCAGTGGTGCTGTCTATACTGCTGAACGGTAGTGAACCGTGGACACTGTATCAGCGGAACGCGCGCTATTCGAACCGATTCAGTATGCAATGTATAAAGCGTATCTTGGGTGTTTAGTGGTAGGACATGGTTCCGAAAACTGAGGTACTGCGGCGAGCGGACATAAACAGGATGGAAGCTTTGCTGATGTTGAATCATTTTCGTTGGTTGAGTCACGTCCGCCGGATGGGCGATGACCGTATTCCGAAGCAGGTGTTGTATGGACAACTGAGATCAGGTAAGCGAAATCGTGGTGACCGGAAGCGGAGGTACCAGGATGCTATGCAGGTGACAATGATTTTAGATGTTGTGAAAACTTCGCGTTGAACCGGACTGCTTGAAGATTTACGATTCGGACGCGCGTCAACGAGTTCAGCGAACAGTTATTGCGCGGTCGAGAACGAAATCGCGTAGTACGTAAAAGAACCATGAGTGCCATAGGTCGTGGTGACATGACTATATGGCGTTGCGATGTGTGCGACCGCGAATGTACCGCCCGCCTTGACTGTGTAGGTCATCAACGTACTCAAGTCACAACGAGACTGAACCTTGACGCGGTGTGACGGCTTGCGCATCTCGATGACCTGTTGGGCTAAACTGGACGGTGTCGCCACCACACCGATAGAGTCACTCATGCCAAGCAGGCCAATAAGTAGAGGTCTGACAAACCAGTCTCCTGGTCCTCCAAGTTGGGGGTTGTAAGAAGGTTGGCATCTTTTTCCGAAATGTGTACCAGTTCTGGTGCACTGCCACCCAGCCGCTGCCTTGTGGTATATGCTTTTGAGCCAAGGGCTTTGGTTGAGAACCCTGATCGTTCTCCTGTCTAGGTCTGGGCGCCCTGGCATTATCTCAGCCCACACACAACCATGAATAATCATAACACCCGTAATTCCATTCTGCATCGGCTATCTCGCAGTATAAACCGGATCGTCCTATCTGCTGCATACAGCAGGGTTGATAGGCGAAAACATGCTACTGGTGAACCCTCCCCCACTGTCCTAACAAATTTCGTTTTCAGGCCCCTCCCGACCTCCATTTCTGATAGTTACTCCACAGGTCCCACAACAGATGTAGCTAACCGTAGTAACACTGAGCCGGTAAGTTTCGTCTCGTGCCATTCAGCTTCATGTCTCCCTCGTCCCTTGCTTAGACCTAGAATGCGAATGAATATAGGTGCCTTCAACGTTCGCACCCTAAAACAGATAGGTCAACAGGCCACTCTTACACGAACGTTAGACTCGTTGCATGTCGATGACTGCTGTATCTCGGAGACTATAATTCAGGATAGTAGTCAGCGTATGGAACTAACAGCACCCGCATTGTCTACCCGATACTGGTTATACACTTCGGGTGACTCCACAGCTGCTGTTACCGGTCAGGCTGGAGTGAGTATAGTTCTTAACACGACGGCCGCAGCTTCATTGATAGATTGGATTCCTGTTAACAGTAGACTTTGTGCCGTCCGCTTGGTAGGTTCTGTTAAGGCCAGCTCTAGACGCAAGACTTTCATTGTGTCTGGTTACGCTCATACTGACTGTAGTGACGTCGGCGTCAAAGACGCGTTTTATTCGTATCTAGCCTGTCTCCTTCGGTCGACACGTGGCTCTGATATAGTCGTTCTGGCCGGAGATATGAATGCTCAGGTCGGCCGCCTTGGTGAGGCCGAATCTCGTTTAAGTGGCAGGTTTGGGATTGGATCACATCGGTCAGATAATGGTGGGCGATTGTTGCAGCTGTGCGTTGTGCATAAGCTGTTTTTAGCCAGAACTAGTTTTAGGCATCGTGCACGTCATTGCTATACTTGGCGCCCGCCTTCTCCGAATCAGGCCTGGTCTCAGATAGACCACATAGCTGTTAGTTACAGGTGGCGTAGTTCCATCCAAGACTGTCGTTCTTATTGGAGCACGTACTTGGACTCAGATCATGCATTGGTATGTTGTCGTTTTGTTCTTACTTTTGCTGGACAACGACCCCACTGACAGCAACGACTGGCTGTTGAGAAACTGGCTTTACCATCGGTAAAGCATAAGTACAAAACCAGCTTAGAAAGCTGCCTTAATGATACTCACTCCGAAGACCCTAATAGCTGCTTGACACAAATCTTACAGGCTGTTCAGAAAGCAGGTACTGTAGCATGCGGCACGTATGTACATAAGTTTAATAAACACTGGAACTCAGAGAAATCTCTGGAGTTGTTAAAAGCCAGACGGAACGTTTCTCCTGGTAGTTCACATAATAAGTCTAGAAGAGATATCCGTAGGAAGCTAAAACATAATCTGAAGGCTGATCGTGAGGCTTGGTTAGTGGAAAAAGTAAAAGAAATGGAAATCGCTTTTGCTTCAGGGAACACCGGCAAACTCTTCAAGCTGATCCGTACTACTGGTCCCAGGCGACCGTCTGTCAGTGAAGCCATCAGCCAGGCAGAAGGCACACTAATCTATAATAAGTCCAGAAGGTTAGAACGTTGAGCGGAACACTTTGAGGGTCAATTTAGCTGGCCTTCTGCTTCTACCGTGCTGCCTCTACAAACTTCTGTTGCAACGCCCAAGTCGGTAGATTTAGAACCACCCACTGAGACTGAGGTTCGCAATTGCATCTCGGCTCTCAATCGTAATAAGGCTGCCGGTCCAGATGATCTCGTGCCGGCACTTTTTAAAGAAGGTGGGGAGGTGTTAGTTGAGGCGTTGACTCATCTGTTTCAACTTGTGTGGACAACGGAGATCATCCCTTTGTGCTGGAGTCACGTGATAATAGTTCCTATATTCAAATAAGGTATCAGTACCTCTCGCGAAAACCATAAGCGAATTAGTTTGACCCCAGTAATTTCTAGGGTTCTGGCATCCATTATGCTTCATCGACTCACTGCAGTTCGGGAGTTAAACATTAGAGAAGAACAAGCGGGTTTTCGTCCTGGTCGGGGGTGTATAGATCACATTTTTACCCTTCGTCAAATTTTGGAGCAGCGTCATGTGTACCACCGGCCAACAATTGCTATATTTCTCGACTATAAAGGTGCATTCGATTCGGTGGATCGATCTACACTTTTAGAGTCGCTTAAACGCAGGGGTGTACCGACTAAGTATGTGAACATACTGTCGACTCTTTACTCCCATACTTTGGCTCAGGTTAGGGTTTACTATGAGCTGTCTGACAGTTTCAGTACCATTAACGAGGAGGTTAGGAAGCGGGCGTTTGGAACTGATTGTCAAACGAGTTCCTTTATGCAGTCCTTATACTTGCACAGACTTAGATGGTTAGGTCATGTACTAAGGATGCCAGCTAGTCGTCTGCCACAGCGAGCACTGTTTGCAGACGCTGCGGTCGATTGGCGCACGGCACGAGGTGGACAGATTATGACCTGGCGTAGACAAATGAAATCGTTGACGAGGGGGTTGGGCACTGTAGATCGGGTTCGTCTCCCGGGTTGGAGCCCTCGCGACTGAGAGAGTCAGCGGCTTGAAACTTTAGGTGAGATGGCGGCTAACCGAGCTCAGTGGCGTGAATGTTGTCGTTGTTTGGCCGAGTTGTGTGTGAAGTGAGTGCACTTAATGACGCGGTGCAGTGGAAGCCGTGAGGCAGTTGTCTTGCTGATGACACCTTACTTTCACTTACAGCTCGGTTGTTTGTTTACACGGTGTAGGCGCCTTAATGTTGTATGTTTGAATGTAGACGTAGCTATTTTTTTTAGTGGTTAGGTCCCCTCTCCTTTTCTTTTTTCCCTCTTCCTATACAGTGTTTGCTTTTTCTTCTTCGTGGTTGTGTGGCAGTTAAGCATCAGTATGAGTCACTGATGTATTGCTGTCTGTGATGATGATTATTACGAACGTACTCGCAATGCACCGTTCTCGGAGAGAAGACGAGTACTTTAGGCTCAGGTAGGTCATATCAGTATATACATTCTATTTTCGTTAATGATTACATCGACCAACCCCATCGTCGTTTGGCAACTTATCCGCCTCTCTTTTCAGAAAATTGGGTGTCTGCGGTCTTTTACCCAATCTCTTCTTGAGCTCTGTTGGTGTATTGTGTGATGAGTGGTTTGCCTGTTGCTTTCGCAGTACAATCTGAATTTTGTTCTTCATTCTTATCCTATCTAGAATACAGTAACATATGCTCGTATACTGAAATGTCCCGTGTATTACATTTTACATATCTTACTTCTCAGTTTGGATCTTGTTGTTGCAGTCGCTCTCTCAGCTTATTTTCCGAGGGATAAGTATTTCCTTTTCATGCTAGCCATTCAATTGGCTAACCAGCACAAAGGTCTCAGTCACACACCTACTAGTCTTATTCCTTCGAGTTTACGTCGGATACGTGGTGTGTGAATGGAACCGCAAGTGGTGCAGCGCAAATGACTTGGGCGTGATGGTTTGAAGCGTAGGCGTACCTTGGCCTCGGTCACTGTGACAGGCTAATCCGTTTCGGATGCCGCCAACGCTGTGTGGAAGGTCTAACAGGTTTCGCTAGAACTGTATGCGGGCCAGCAAATCTCAAGTCATTTCCGTTGTTTAAGAACAAAACCGTTGAGGATGACAAGGCATACATTGTAAGAAACTTGCCCTTCAGGCCTACAGCTCCTTTGCGAGATGTGACTCAACCGTGGTACCGCTTAAGTGAAGGTGAGTTCTGGAAGAGTGAACCGAAAATGGTCAATATATCCACTAGATGTGATGTCCCGGAAGCTGATTAGGTCTTTGACCAGAGGGTCAGCGGATGGAAACAGCTTTGTCTGGTTAAAACCCTGTTTGACTGCATGATTTCTGGTTCACCAGATGGAGGTGCCAAACCGTATGCTTCTGTGAACTGTGTTTCTCAAGAAGACTCCTCCACTGTGAAACAAACCAAATTTCTGTAGGGCCACCAGTTTAGTGATACAGCAAAGGTTGCAGAATCCTACTCACTATCTTTATCAACTGCTGAAAATCGTGTTCGCTTGGTTACGAACAATTCCAAAGTTTCGTTACCATGAAGAGCTGAGGATGTTCCTGTATCTCTCAATCTAACGCTAGGTCTGAAAGGTCCGAACGATTTACGCAATCATCTGATACGTGAGGAAGAACTGCTTTGGAATCTACTCGGTTGCAGTTGCAACAAAAATTGAGAAAATGTTTCCGCGAATTCGTACACCCAAACCAGACTGTGGCCCTCTGAGGAAAATTTGGTGGTCATAGGGTGATCTCGGAAGTGAACTCACAGAATATCGAATGGCGTTACACTCAGTTGGTGCTACCTCAACATCCGTTTATGGAAATTTTGCACTGAGGAGAACGGCGAAAACCTTTGACCACATGTACGATCCGAGCCTCTGCCAAGCCGTTCAGATAGAATTTTTCCTCGCTAGGTACATGCTGAGCAATCAACTGTGCTCACTGTTTGACGTTATCGCTGTCTGAGGAAGGGTTTCGCTTAGCCAAACGACTGTCCAATAACCAAGAAATAATTGCTAGAATCGGTTACTCTGAATATGTTGCATGCGAGAGAAATGCTGTGTTGAAATCTATTCGATTCACTGCTTATCCAAACCACAAAACAATAGACAATCTACGCAACAGCCAACCAATCCAACATCGATTTAGAATACAGCATCAAGGTTGAACAAACAGTTGCAATGTTATGTCTTTCGTTATTCGTCAAGTTCTTTGCTCTGTATTATACCAATCAACTTACAGTTTGTGACGCTGCGTGTACCATTGATATTGATCACTGACAGACTGATTTCTATAGCGCTGATGTACATACATAAATCCGCACTCTTGCCCCATAGAAAAGAAGGACTTATTGTAACCAGTATAAGGTTTTCTCCTAATTACTTACGCAGGAGATCTGAATTCAAGTACGATTCCCAGGGCTGGTCGAGACTTCTGATTTCAATTATTACCATTTTTTGCCAGAGTCAAAATGTGATAATTGACAGAGAGTTGATGGCTTCACTCCGTTCTGTGAGAACGCAGTCGGGTTTGCATCACTTCTTACACGTCCGTTTAGCGTATTTTGGGCGAATGAAATTGGAAAGAGGTCGAACAAATGAATAGAGACACAGTTGTCTAGTTACGTACTTAAAATTCTTGCCAGTCCATCACCATCGATAAATTTCTTATATGCTGTTGAATAGACCTATTGAAAGAGGAGGAAGATCAATCGATGTTTATTCAGACAACGGTTCAAATTATGTAAGCCCTGACAGAGAGCTTCTGTGTTGGACTGGGATGCTAGAGTAAAATAGAGTAACTGATATGCTACTACAAGAAGGTACTATGTGACATTTTAATCCACCATATGCCAACCACATAACCGAACTCTGGGGGCGGCTGATAAGGTACATTTGACGAACTGTAAACGGAGTTTGAGTAGGCAGACGCCTGACAACGAGACGTTGTTGAAATTACTGTTTGAAGTAGAAAGACTACCCAATAGTCGCACAGTCGTACCGCTGACGTTCAATTAGATTAATACTGCCTTTTGACGCCGAATGATTTCTTACTTCTAAGAGGCAATACTGGACTTAAATTTGTAACGGTTCGGCACCCCGTGCTAAACCCGTTGGCTCTATCTTAGCCATCCATTCACCCCACATCCAATCAGGAGACCACATGTTAACTGTCTCACTCACTCACGTATCCCTGGCCTATTCTCAAGGTCACAGGCACATCACGCGCTCCACAGGCAGCGCGTGATTCAACAGGCTCTGTCCACTCTGCACACACAGGCTCCGCTTGGCGTAATTCACCTTCACTCACCCGGCAGACAGCGACGCCTTGTCCCCTCAACACTGCGAGAGGCAAGGTCACATGCACGCACACACGCACGCATCGACTGAGCCAACTCACGCGCGATAACCTACGGGCGCGTAATGCACGCACATGAAGGCGACAAAACTCGCAAGAGGCACAACACAACTTCTGACGCTGCGTCTCGGACGGTGAACAAGTCAACAACGCGCAAAGCCAACGGACACGAGGACGTGAGCTACACCACAACTAAACCGCTCCACAGCGCATCCACGTAACCCTATCCCTACAATACAGCCAACACACAGCAGATAGGCCTGGATACTGCTATCCACACTATTATCTATACGGACATTATTTTGTACTATATGTGAGTCTCCCGGCTTGTCTATGTCCTAATCATCTTCCTGTTTATGCCTATTTGTGTCACACCTTACCACTCAATTGTGTACCCTTCTTTTGTTATATGTAGTTAGTGTTAGGCCGTAGTCATTTACCTATAGCCCACACCATTGCCCTACGTAACAAATTTAATGAAACCCTCACAAATAGATACGCTGTACGCTGGCAACAGGGCAGTTAACCGACAGAGATATTTTAAAAGATGTAGAGAAACATTCATCTTCTGAGTACTCAAGCTCCGCAGCAGCAGCAAAATCAAGAATGCAACTTTCTGATATGCGGGATCGTGCTGGTAAATACCGATGCAGTCCCTAGTAATCACCTGACAATTGGCTTGACAGTGCAACGCTTCCCGGGTTTGGACGGGTTCATGCGCATTGCTTCTGTGATCACTAACTCAAGGATTTTAAAGCCTGACGGCCAGTAAGCCCTTTGCCCCAGCATTTCGTAAGTTCGATGACAACCCGTGTGAACCAGCTGATGACCGGTACGCTTAATCCCGCCCACAATTCGTGCATTAAAATTCCGAAACTATTCGGCCGCAAGCTGAAGGCTTGTATCTCCGGATTGCCCTCGTCTTCTGGCCGTTTGCCTTCCGATATAAATCGGTCCATCACCTCCCGGATCGCTGTATCCATCCTCTGTAACATTAACGGATCGTCCTCCAGGTCAATATTACCAACTCCAACTACGTCCTTGTGGACCTCATCTCTGTGCTGCGTTCCAGCACCACTTTCGCTCTGTCTTTAACAAGAATCCGCAGAACCGCATGCTTAACCCTGTCGATCTTGACTGTAACCACTTCAGCCACATCCCCGAAGTCCTGCTAATAACTTCAAACGTTCTCATGCTCGAACGGCTGCAGCCGCGGGATCTTCATCCTCCAATCCTGGTCATGACACCAATTGTTGTGACCCTAGAACGCGGGTGGCACAAGGATTGTTTGTTAGGATAATCAACACATGGGGCATAGGTTTTACCACCGCAACAAACAAGCACGTTCATATTGAATAAGACAAGGGTGAGTATTGATTAAATACTGTTAGGGGGCCCACCCTGTGACCGTCCCAGGACGACTCCGTCGTGAGAAAGACGAAAAAAATCACTCGACTCAGTCCGAACTAGTGGAACTGTTCAAATCGGTTGAGACTTTTTATACCGCTATGCACATGTGTAGTCCTAACTCTTTCTCATGATGGGGTGGGAATGTGTGTTCATGACGTGCCCTATAAACACTGTACTTATCGCCCTAGCCGCACCCGTTTTGTAGCGGAACAAAGCTTCTTATTTTGAACGCGTCTTTTGGCTTGCCTTGGGAGCGAATACGGGACAGTCGCGGTAATATTCGGGACCGAGATTTTCGTGTGAATTATTACCGGGACGAGAATCCGATTTTATCGAGCGCACTACTCCACCGAGATCGAACCAGCGTGGCGTTTAGGAGGGTTTACAACAAATACATGCGTGAATATTCATTCGTTCCACCTCAACGTATTTCATAGTAAAACGGTGCTCGATGAAAACTGAATAGACGTTTTCTGTTAAAGTACAAGAACAGACGTGTAATAAAATAGCAATCCAATTTTCATCAATCTGCGTCCGTTCACTTTCGATTTCCCCCTACTTGTGTGACGTGATTTGAACGTCAGATAACAACGGGATCGTCAGCGTAAACCGAACGGTCATATATGAATGATACAATCGGACATCAATGAGTAACTTATCTAATTGTTCCGTGTTTCCGCTTCATGGAACCCAATGCAATTGCATATCAGCTATTCCACAACCGTTTCAGCTCAAGGAATACTAAACGTAATATATTTGTTGGTAGATTTACATAAATCGCTCTTCTAAAAAGCTGATTGGTTACTTGGGAGTATTTACTCCATATTACTGTCGTCTGCATTTTCGAACTTCTAGTTTTTATAGCACTAGAACTGGATAAACGGCTCTGTTCAGTCTGCGATATTGTTATACATAGCCAAGATGAACGAAATAAAACATACTTATGTCTGGATAACTCCCTGATTGAGGAATTCCTAATTAAGTCAAAATTTTAGACTTCATTAAGTACTGACTGTATCTCATATAGAGTCGTTCGAGAAACCTCGGTATTCCACAAAATTGGACACGGATAAGCGTCTATAAATGATAAACCCGCTGTGCCTAACAGGAGGTCATTAACACATTGGTCAACATGGCTCCTAATGGAAACGCAGGTCGAAAGGATTTGGTTGGAAAGTCTGTGGAAATGCAAAAGAAGCGATCAGGCGTAAGGGGTGTGGAATTTAAATCGACCAAATCGCAGATAATCAGTTACCCATATGCTGTTGGAAGTTTCAGAATAATCAATGATTATAGTCATTTCTCTTCGTCATTACAAGTGATAAGCCTAATAGCCACTTGACAGTAGTTGAACAGTTGATTAATGTATTTTGCTATCCGATGTATTTAATGGTCATGTACTGAATCTGACACCGAAAAGAAATAGCTCGAAATGGATGGAGCAATAAATTCTCTGGTCTTAGATACCTCCAAATTATGAGATCCTGGCAGTATTTTGTTAGATAGTAAAATCATCTTTCTTCAATCAGCTATCAGTATAAGATTTTCCAATGGATTCAACAGATCTTATTGAGTTGGTACCCGTTAGCCATATAAAGGAGCCCTTTAACGGCGTGTGTGAACACCCAAAACAAGGAACTATATTTCATGTCTATTTGCTTCGTTGATCAGATTGAACTGACTGGACCAATGAAAGTATCTCTTTGGCATAATAAATGAAACTAGCACTTAGGTTCGGAAATGAACATGCCCCACTGGTACTGATACATCCGGTCAGATGTTTGTATGTATGGGCAAGGAACACATCTTAGTGTTCATAGAGAGCGCGCGATCTTCATCCACAAATGTGTCTGATACTTGGTGTTTTGTACTTTATCTGCAGTAGTTGCATTTTACAGGTTCCAACATTCTCTGTAAGAAGACGAAACTCCAAACCATTGGTTACCAGCAGCCTATCACGCTAACAGTCACGCGGCGACGATATTTTAAAATTTGCTATGCTTTTGTTGATTAGCTGTGTGTATATGGTGGAATTAATGCATTGTCTGTTGATTATTCTAAACGCTCAATATATTCTCGTCAAGTAATTCATTCGTCATGCTCACTCGAGACTTAGACATATTGCTCCTGCACGGTTATGAGGGAGCTTCTCCACTAGTTATTCTGACGGAATGTACCACTTAAACATGCGTTATAAAAAAAATTAAACCCAATACTTAATAAATGAACTCCATGAGGATAGTCTAAACTACCGAACGCTATTCTGAATTCCAACATAGTCAGATAATCCAGACGACCAATCACAAGCGAGTAGTCATGGGCGTCTTCATCTACTAGAAAGACTTATACATTATACGCACACATGTAGAGAGGGTTTGTTCAGAAGTATGTATAACGACTTACTCGATGTCAAGAAAATAACCTTAAAACTTCAGCATATTCGTGGCAAAACTTTCGCCTTAACTTGATGCCAATTACGGTAAGAATATTCAGAATTTGTTGACGTTTTTCAAATTTCGTTAGATCTTGACTTGTTTTGTGTTACAATTAAACTGTGATGTAATATAGGTAACTCATGCGTAACTCTCCCTGATTGTCAGTAACTTATGCATAACTCTCCCTGATTGTGTTGTGCCAACACCAACCGTAGATAAACCACCGTTTCACCCGGTGTGCGGCACACACGCCAATGTATTCAGTGTTAGTAGCTTCTGCACACATTGAACCAAGAAAGACTGGACCTCTTTGTTAAACACTGACTTCAGCCGTTAAGAAAGAAACTTGAATCGCAGAACGAACGGAATTTTGTGGTTCAACGTGTTCTTAAATCCAAGTCCCGACATGTGAAGCTATCTAGATTGGTTCAGGAAAACTCCAGTTGTTTTCAGTCTTTCGTCTACGGACACAAATTGCAATAGGCTCCAAAGTACATAGTTCAAAATGAAGACACAAAAGATAGACGCTCAACATATGGTATGACAGAGGTTTCTGGGTTGACGAGCGTCCAATTATTTTAAGATGTTATTCTGCTTTCCTTATCAGTGTCTGGTAGCTAATTGATTTCACGGCCTTGATATTTGAAGTGACCCTGCTATCCCTAACACACATTTATAGTATACAATTTTAGCTCGTCGCCGGGGTTACCAAATAATTCAGGCTGTAGTTTGGGAGAAACGAAGTACATCTTCTTGGGGTTGACTTCCATGGCTAGCGAGTTCACCTTTATGAGCAATACTCATGACAGTTCTGCTTATCGTACTGGCGATCAGTTCTGTCGCCTATCTTGATCCATGTTGGATGATGTTCTCTGATTCTCCTAGCCAAATGCTGAGTCGTACGACCTACGTAGGTTGCCGAACAATCTCAAACGAACGAGTAGGTCACTATATATGAGTTGTGTGCCGGCATTTTATCCTTCAGATTTAGAGTAATCGACAGTGAATTGGTGAATGAGATAATCGGTATGGCTGCATTGAACACCATTGAACGCTCGTTGAACTGACTCCTCCACTTACCAGTTACTACAAAAGAACGTTCAGCATAACCAGGTCCATAATTTCATTCCCCAATTCACTGTTGATTACTCTAAATCTGAAGGATAAAGTGCCAGTCTACGACTCATCTACGGCAACCTACTCGTTCGTTTGAGATTGTTCAGCAAACTACGTGGGCCGTACGACTCGGCATTTGTATAGGAGAATCATAGAACATCATCCAGCATGAATCGGGACAAGTGAGGGAAGAGTAATCAAGAGTGCCATTGTAGGTCACCGGACTGACACTGATCATCGGGTCAACATAAATCGATCTTCCACTGTTATCTGCGGGATTCCACTGAACCGGTCCAAACTCATTTGTCAAGGAATGCTGGCCACTGCCGAGGTCATTGCCATTCGATTACGTAATTCAATCTTGTATGGGCAAAACTTCGTTCAATCGTTTCAACTGCCTTGGCCATCAGCTGACTCACCCGGTCGATATCTAGGCCGTTAACACCGAACTGGCATCCACAAACACAAAATTGAAATGGTGCACATTTTGTCCAAAACCAAGCTTCGCACGGGACTGTTTCTATTTTTATTCTGGTGTTTCATACTTGTAAAAGCCTGATGAGATCTTATTAAAAACATATTTTTGCTGCATATCGTTTCCCACAAAAAATCACAACGGTTGAATAAGAAGAAATTTTCACTGATACCGCTTTGACACAAATGCTTGATCACGTGGATCAGATGAGCCTAAAATGCAGAGGAAATCGCTGTTATTGACTGAAATAAACTACGCACTCCTGTTAAATAATTTCAACTTTTGGTTTCTGACATATTTTTCTATTGGGACCTCTTACTCATATCTTATTTTAGTTGAGTTCCTTCGTGATGAGTCCAGTTTTCCTCTGTTATTTGAATTGAGGTTCACTGCCATTTATTGTGCCATGTTTTTCGACCAAATCTGGTAAAAAGTCAGTTCGGAACCCTTCGGTGATAGGCCCATACGATAGAGACTAGTAATGAATGGTAGCACATAAAATCCGCTTTGCGTGGTATGATCAAATGTGGCTAGACGATATTCACAGGTTGTTACGACGAAACAGTTAAGTCTGATCAACCAAACAGTTTGACGTTAATGAATTAGTGAGTAACACGAAGGTTGTATTTCAATTTAAATCCGGATAGATTCACGAACTAACAAAGACCTTCAACAGTGTGGAAACCGGGGCGGCCTCCTTTTATTGAAGCAAACTGCTCCCAATATTCATTATGTAGCGAAAAGGCTTCCAATAAAGCACAATCTTTATTGTCCAACTCGCCAGTTAGCATGCTACGAGCGCGCTCGCGTTTAGGAGTCAGAATTCCAGTCCACACACCCCCAGGTTTCCGCTCACGCGTCATGTGCACTTCTGCGTGGTTTATGTGTGTGATAGGCGCCTTCTATCGGGGGTTTTCCGCCTGCCATTCTTCGTCCGTTGGTCCGATTTTGTTGAGATATGACTCGACCGATCGCTCGTGTTTTCTGCCATCTATCCATTATGGGCTTTGACCATATTTCACGACCGTGTCTAGGTATTCCTGCGAGTGTTGGAATAATTGTGCCTATTTTGCCTGCCATGTCTCGCCCGTTGGCCCGATGCAGTCGAGCGATGATTCATCCGGTCGCCCACGTCGTCTCCAATTCGCTCGTTGTGAGTTTTTGGACGTACCTTCTATCGCGTTGAGGTATTCCTCCAAATGTTGGAATACTCACTCCTCCTGCCTGATAAACCACCACAATTAGAGTTACCCTGGTTATTTAGCATAGTATCGTTAGGGACGGACTTACTTACTGTAACTAGTCAAAAAGTCAAGGAAGATTGCATTGTGATTATTGAGAATAGTGGTGGGTGATACTTCCGGTCTTCGGAATGAATGCCTACAAGACACTTGCAACCACTTGGCATCACAGTAGCCCAAAAACTAGCAGCAATCTTACAAAAAATGCTGTCAAAACCAAAAGAGCAGCTCAGATCAATCGAAAAGGGAAACGTAATACACAAAATCAAAGGCAATCACTGAGACAAATATCAACTTGGTCAGACCGGACGAAATCTATCTACGCGAATTCATGAACATGGATTAGATGTTAGAAAACACGACCGCTTTTCGTTGAACTGTGTTCACGAGGACCCAACTGGACAAACGTCCAATATGAATGCCATAGAAGACATTCCTCACGAGCAAGAATAAGTTCTGGGGAATTTTTTCAACCAACTTGATATACAAAACATTTAGTCAGACGAAATCTACGAATCAATGCTAGGAGGTGATTGAAACAGACGCCAACGCAGCCAAGACTAGCGCGCAGCCAAAAAGCCGTCAATATATATATATTAGATCCATGGCCAAGTATCAACAACAGACAAACAATCATATGGAAGCTCAAAATAAGATGTAGTTATCGCAAAAGAAGGAAAACAGTAATAGCCGAGTAGTCAGCTTTGGATTCATGGACTTGGGCGGTATAGACCGAATACAACCAATCAGACCTCAGATCAAATGGTCAATAGTAAGAAATGACCAACCAAGTTTCAGTTCGAAAGGTCATCCTAGCACCCCTTATGAAGATGGTCATTCACTGACATTCACCAATTACGACGCTCAATTTTACACAGTCCTAATCTTACGCACTGGAGATGTCATCTAGTTTGGTGATCAATCATTTGTACTCTAAGTGTCAAGATCAGTGTACAACCGAGGACCGGAAGATTGCATTATATGTGAACAAAATGTACGAGTGTGAAAATTAAACCCTGATTGTTACTCGATCTTTACCGACAGTACAAATCAAGGAATTCGACAGTATCGTGATTCGTGTTCAAGTGATGGACTGCCTTGAAACTATTTCAAACTGTAGGACTTAATCATACAACGTCCACTCGATAAGCGTTTTGTCGGCATTCGGTGTGCAAGTACTAGCCAACTCAATCTTTGTACCTTAGTTGACTGTTCAACCAATGGATTGAGTTCGGTGTAAATTGGCGATGGCGATCAGTCTAGTTTGTGAGAGGCACTGGGTGCATATTGTGACGGAGTGCAGCCAAACGTGTACGTCATATCTGCATTGGTCAACCAGGTTGTTTGACATTGACCCATGTATACAGTGTCCATAACAGACTAGATGAGACTTTGTGTGTGGTATACTTATTACACATCTTGCTCTGAACCCGACCTGTTCTACATGGTGACAGAGATGGAGAAACCAGATTGGATGGGCGTGAGTCCAATGGCGGGACTGAATCTCCGATCACCGCCCCAGCTGAACATGAATGAGGATGAAGTACTTCCAGAAATTTCAGGATTTCCGGACGCCAGCTCGGCTATCGTCAGCCGAGAAGGAGTTTCAAATGGTGATGTTTCGACATGCCATCGGAGAGCAGGCCGTCCGCTGCATTAATACATTTTTGTATGAAGCAGACAAAGACCTAGAAGATTGAAAAAACGTGGTGAACAAAGTAGAATGTTATAGTTTGGGATTTATGAACGACACTTTTGAGAGGCATTAATTTAATTGCCGCATCCAAGAACCAAGAGAATTCACAGATTAATTTGTTCAAGCTCTGAGGTCCATCGCCACAACCTGAGTTTTCTATAACTGCATACATGACAAACTGATCAAAGACAGGTTAATTATCGGAATGAGAAACGGCAGTTTGACAAAGAAAATGCTGAGGGATTCTCAGTTGACGCTCAAACAACGCATTGATATGTGTTGAAGTGAAGAGGCAGCCGACAGAAAGGCAGAAGCCCTCAAAATTCACACGACAGAAGATATCAATCGCGTGATGGCCAAAGAACCAAGGAACCCTCTGGAAGGCTGCACTTTCTGCGGAATAACCCAAGCTACTGACCCACAAGGACACGCCGTGGATGTGGGGAGATGAAAAGGAGCGAGCGTGGAAACATATCAAACAATCAATCGTCAAAGCTCCTGTATTACGTTACTATGATTCACGTCTGCCGTTAATGATACAGTGTGACAGCAGCCAACATGGGATTGGAGCAGTTCCGATTCAGAACGGACAGCCGATTGATTTCCGAAGTCGAACCACCAGTAGTGCCGAGACCCGATACGCACAAATCGGAAAGGAACTACTGGAGGTAGTTTTCGCTATAGAAAAACTCAACGATTAAACATTTGGAAGAAAAACTTTCGTCCAGACCGACCATAAACCGTTGACAACTATCGTAATAAAGCCTCTGGACAAGGTGTCATGCCGTCTGCAGGCAGTGTTGGTACGGTTACAAAAGTACAAATTCGAGATCGGATACACCCCTGGCAAGAACATAGTACTGGCGGACACACTGTCGCGGGCTCCACTGGCAACGGAAGAAGAAAACGGTACGGGGTATGAACAGGTACATCTAACGCTCACGGAATCAGACTTGCGGTTACCACGAATAAGGCAGACGTTTGCCGATGACGAAGAGATGGACAAGTTCGAAGAGCAAATCAGAAACGGCTGGCCGGACAACGCACGACAAGTGAATGAACTACTTCGCTCTTATTTCAAGGTCCGGGATGAGTTAATCGGATAAAATGGTCTTGTTTTCCGTGGAGAACGTTTAGTAATTCCCGGAGCTGCCAGAAAAGTCACTATGCAAGAAATACACCGTTCGCACCTCGTTGTGCGTAGTTGTACGAGACGCGCTAAGGATACCGTATACTGGCCAGGCATGACTAGTCATATCAAGGACTTTGTTTCAACCTGTGCAGTCTGCAAGCAGTACGGGGCTAGGCAGACAAAGGAACCCATGGTGTGCTGTTCAGTCTCCGAGCGATCTTGGCAACGCGTAGCGGTTGATCTATTCTCGCATGCAGACAAGTCATATCTGCTTTTGGTGGACTATTTCGGCGATTTTTTTAAAATTGAGAAGTTAAATGCTACATCAGCCGAGGAGATAATTGGCAGATTGAAAGCCCTGTTTGTATGATATGGCATTCCAGCGTATGTGAGATTAGATGATGGTTCACAGTTTTCAGCACAACAGTTTGCGGAGTTCGCCGAAATGTGGCGGCTAAAACACGGAGTCTCTAGTCTACACTACAACCAGTCTAAGGGTGAAGCGAAATCTGCTGTAAAGGAGGCAAAGAAAATAATGAAGAAATGCTTACCAGCTAAAGAAGACACTTATCGGGCACTGCTAGTATACAGAAACACCCTGTCAGCAGATATAGATTTGAGTCCGGCTCATGGGATGAAGAAGGAGAACTTGAATACCACTAGTTGAAGATCGTCTAGTCTAACAAACTATCACTTGAGACACCGTAAGAAAACGTTTGAAAGAGCGAATGGAACGAGAAAGACAAGTGTATAACAAAGGATTTCATGAGCTGCCGAGACTGGACGAGGGGGGAGCCGTTTGGATTCAGCCATTCAGTATGCACTCTGAAAGATGGGCCCAAGGGATCGTGGAAGGACGAGACGGTGAGCGTTCTTGTGTGGTACGCACAAATCAAGGAACATTAAGGAGAAACAGGGTGCACCTTAGGAAGCAGGAAATGACGACGAAAAGTTCCGAAGCAGCTGAATCCAGTTCTACTGAAGACAATGAATTCGTTCTCCTAAACTGAAGAAGACCGAAGACTCTATAAAAAGGGGAAGATGTGGTGGAGTGCAACCAATCGTGTACGCTATATCTGCATTGGTCAATCAGGTTGTTTGACATTTACCTATATATACAATGTCCATAACAGACTAGATGAGCGTTTGTGTGTGGTGCAGTAAATACTCATCTCTCTCTAAACCCTACTCGGTCTACACATAATTGCTTTTGAATTTCATTTAACGTTCTCATAATTTCAAGTAAATTCACTTTAAACGAGGTCGTATCACAATCGTTGGGGTGGTTACAGCAAATGTAGTTTTATCCAACAAATTCGAAACACGCTTACATATGCAAACTAACGGGATGGGTTGAAAATTTATTGCTTCAAAAACATCATAATTCTTTGTCTATTGCCAAACGAGAGAAACAACTTAAGGCTCAAATCTTATGTTTAAATTTCAGAACGATATGTGGTTTAAGAATTGTACGAACCTGTGAAATCGAGCGGTATCGAAATCGCAAGCGGTGAAATGAGTAATAAGCACACCATAATCTAAAATAAAACTGCCGGTAAGTAAAAGTTATCTCAAAAATGCACGAAAAAATATTCCTCGTGCTTTTGCTTTCGTTTCCTTCAGCGGTCCCAACATAATACAGTGGTAATCCCTCCCCAGCAGGGAGTCACCTCGAAGGGGACTTAAGTTCAGTGAATCCTTCTTCATTGATACCCACCGTCATATCCTCTCCAAGACTGACGGTTGAATGACCGCAGTACACTGAACAGCCGGCTTCATGGAGTAAATTATCTCAGAAAGAAAACGGTTTTAAGTATATTCTTCGGACTTTACACACTAGTGCGAAATCGCTCATACAAGCCGCTAACCTCATTGCCGCACGGAGCACGAGCGCTGTGTGTCTTTACGCTCTGTATGTCTGCCTCACGATCTTTGGCGCTATACACTCTTTTCCCCTACGCCACTCTCTAACTAGTTTTATTTATGACTGCTGTCGCACTAATGTTTTAGATCGTTCACTAGAATGAGAACCTGATTACTGTCGCTGTCTTTCATGCTACCCACGCAAGTTGTCTACCAGCAAGTGAAATGTTTCATGCTAAAGCAGAACTTTCAATTTATGCAGTAAAACAAAAGCTGGGAATCAATGTTGTCAACAGCACATTAGCCGAATAATCCGAACTGACATATCATGCAGACTGAGAAGTAAAACGAGAACATATTGACGTGCCTGGACTTGCTATGTCCGTCGATAACTCGAGTATAGTCGAAGCTCAGTATTTTTACAGTTGAGGCTTTTATAAGATATCACGAAAGACTAACGGGAAGCAGGCACTCTAATTCAAATAAATGGTTCAACCAACAGATGGATGCAGAAGTATGTGAACAATTACGTTCTGGAGGAGATAATGCATTCAATTTTGTGATTGAGTGGAACGGGAGACAACAGCGTACAAAACAAAAGTTTTGAACCCAGGTGTTTTACATATTAATAATGGTCGGCTATGAAAATTCAGGGCTACGTTTGGTGTCAGTCAGAATACTGTATAATTCGGTGTGAATGTTCATGCAAAATCAGTGTCAGGGGTTTTCTTTAACAATTATACAAAATCCATTTTTGTTTATCAATTCAATCAATGCTATTACCATAGACCAGGTAGTTAGGTACGGTAGACCGAATAACGTATTCACCCTTCTTGAGATCAAACTCTCTTATCACAAACAGCACACGTACCCCGTCAAATGCAACCAGCAGGTTTAAAATGAACAGCACTGGGAGGTAATGGAAGTTTTCGCACCCAGATGAAATGTTCAACCAGCCTCTTTCGAAAGAGACAAGATACTCAAGTTCCACCCTTTTTACAGTCATTCACTAGTGCACATACTCGTTACTACCGATAGTAGAACTCCAGGCCGATATCGTTGTGTTGATCGAGGTCCCACTGGGACTGTTCGATCACTTTCACTCCGAAATAATGCCACGAGTAGGATGTGCATATACTGAAGCTACTTACACATACTGAGTAGTCAAACGTTATACCACTAGCTGATTTCGCATAGATGAACGAAATTGGCACACACTTAAGTAGCCGGCAACAGTAAGCGTCTGTTCTTTTGGGAAGTTCCTTCATAACGTGACCTCCGGTAAGTTGATCAATGGTACGTCGACTAGGGTGAAAGTGTCAATGTGAACTACAAAATTTTAGGTAGCCTATGAGTTTGTTAATGTCAAATTATTAATCAAACGTATGACCCTCAATACGTTTAAACAAAATCATTAGGTAGCAATATGAATATTACCGAACAAGTCCGATGATTTAGATAATTTCAACTTGTGGTCATCGATTGAAGGTAACAGCACAATTACTATGTCTTCTCTCGTGGCAGTAGGTTAGCCTCGGGATTACTCATTAGTAAATATAACTGATCTTTTTCACACGATAAGCTGGTCGTGCATAATGTGATGCCAGTGATGTAGCAGCCATCGCAGTTGTCCTGTGAAGACGTTCCAGGAGTTCATATTACGGCTGTGACAAGGATAGTTAATATTAATGGGGTTCAACAAGATGAAAACAAGCATTCATTAATTGGCATTTTTCAGTTAGCGGATTTTATTAAGAATGATACCATGAAGGTTAACCAACTATTTGTAAACCTGCCCCTACATAAGACTATGTAAACTATGTATGATCACAACAAAGTGAATCAATCCAAGCTGTCTATTCCATTATCTGAACTAGAAAAACTATTCCTGTTTTCTGCCTCGAATGTAAAAATCCATCAACAGCAAAGATGTTGTAGGTGGATTGATATTGTTTCAACTGGAAGTTCTTCCAAACCTGTGTTATCTTTCACCATCATGGCGCATCTAGATACTCGAGCACCAGAAATTTTCTAGGGACAATTGTGATTTATTAACACAGGGACGGTATATTGGTAGTGACTGACAGAAACACGAAAAGGCAAAATGTCCTGACAGTACTAAACGGATTATATGCAAACATCTATTAGAATCCTGAACACAAATTTAGAAGTACTCTTCCAGTTTCGGCTACCGCTCTATTACTATGGGTGACTGTTCAGTGCACCGTGTAGATTTTTAGAACTGTTCACGGAATGGCCACTACTTTCGTTACAGCCGCTTAGTGCCTAGCTGTTAGAAAACATATCGTGGTGAAAAGTTGTTCAGAAGCGTTAGGTGGACTTCTACTCAGATGTTACTCATGAGAGTACTGCAATTAGCTATTAAATTCTACTGAACGACAGACGCTGACCTTCAGGATTTACAGAGAAAAACTCCCAAGGCAAAGAGTGGCTGTGACGCAAATTACAATTGACAAGGTTCCATCCAATAAACAGCAGACATACAAACGATCAACTTACGAAAATATCAGTCCAGATAAAATATTAACCTTTTACACTGAATGAATGGCGTAAATTTCGGTACCCAACTGTGCAAAACAATTCTGAGTTCAAGTTCGACTTCAATTGTTCGCACTTGACAATCACCTTACTTTATGGAATATCTTGAATGACCACGTGTAAACAAATGAGAGAGCTATTTCGTCAAGTAGGTTTCTGTTGATGGTGAGTGAAAACGTCAGTAGCTCCATTGGTACGTTATGGGAACATATTCACATATTGTTCAACACTTACCGAGCAAATCCCATTTTGAGTATCGTTGTAAAGACTTTCATACACGTCGCTTACCAGGTAGTTATTTTTACTCGCCTTTACGAGGCACAACTAACAAGTCAGTCACTAAGTGGACCTTATCGAATTAACCGTTATCTATACGTGTGATACCAGTTGATATGGTCGTCAGAAACTGTCCAAAACAATTCTACAAGGACTTTCGTCGCAGCTAGCACAAAAGGTTACTCAGCTCGGCTTATCAACGTTGGCTTCCTATTACAGTCCCCTAACAGACTTTCTAAGAATGAGCTAAACATCTTGTAATTCAGTACTTCGCCTCCCAGTTCGATTCCGAATTAATATCATAGTAAACCGAAGACGAAACTTACTCAATTTGATAGTCACCATCTTTTCGGAACACGCACGCCCAGTTTCCCTCAACTGACTGAGATCACCCCAGCGAATCTGAAACCCCTTGCATTAGAATGACGTGACTGGATTATGCAAGCATTTCGCATCGGTCTGCCAGTGTCAAACTCACAATAAAATTCATTGGTTTTTAATATCAAACCATTAACATTGGGAGCAGAATAGTCGGCTGGTGGGTTAGCAAAGGTTACTGAGTTCAGACTGCGTCAATTGCATGAACCATTTTCATTGACTACGTAAGACCGGCTTCTGAGCCAAGATTCTTGCTGCTTGCTGAGGCGGCTGCAGTCAACCAGATGAGGCTAGAAACATAATTAGAAATGCCAGACGCGTGCAGAAACCGACAGAAGATACCCAGCGTCATCAATACCAAAATACGTAATCCAAATAGGACATAGAGGCAACCGGAAACACACTCTGCTGTTTACTAAGTCTTTGGCTGCCAGTCGTAAAAACTTCTTCTTTGTGTTCAAGAGTAACTTGTGTTGACGTTACAGTTACCATGGTAGTCAAAATCCCCATATTTCCAATTTTCATTTCAGTGTCAGTGAGACAAACTTACCATGGTTTGGAGCCTGTACAATAAACAAGACGGTGCCTGTTTGTGACACACACCAACGACTGTCACATCGCACAGCCGGCTGCAGAACCCAGCAAGGATTACTCCCCGCCTCTGCATCAGAGTGATGCAAGTTAGGGCTGGCGTGTTGCCCACAAAACTTTGTCGTCCAAGTGGCCATCGAAAAGCAAAGGA
Organism: Paragonimus skrjabini miyazakii; assembly: GCA_014338405.1. Taxonomy (NCBI): domain Eukaryota; kingdom Metazoa; phylum Platyhelminthes; class Trematoda; order Plagiorchiida; family Troglotrematidae; genus Paragonimus; species Paragonimus skrjabini miyazakii. Next base: position 22,299 of record JTDE01006307.1, read on the forward strand.
GGAACTAAAATGCCTATGTGGTAACGGCCAGAAAGGTTTGTCTCACATTCCTCAGCTGCATTAACAATTCGCAAACTGAAGAACAGGAATCCCTTAGTGATCCCAGAACGCCTCAATCTCACAACCAACTTATTTGATGAACCCGACATTTTTGTATTCAAAGACGGTGTAGTCTTCGTCGCCGATGTAACTAGTTGTTGTCCGTACAGAATGGAAACTGCAGTCAAACTGATGAAGAATGAATACAGCTCTTGGAAAATAATTCAATGCACTTCTGTTTTCCTCTATTCCTGGAACTGTTCCTTCCCCCAAAATATCAAAATGTTTAATTATACTTAACAGCAGAGGTTTCATACATCCACTGTCACACATATTACTCCAACAAATA
>JTDE01006308.1:3657-16433 GCA_014338405.1 Paragonimus skrjabini miyazakii
TTTGGCTCATGCCTGTTTCTTGTTGGTTTTGTTTACGGGAGTTGCTGGAACCCCGTACTTCGAAAGAACGCTGTCCACCCGGTGTCTCCACATTGCTCTAGAGTTGGCCCGTAAGTGTTACGGACAACCGGCGGTAAACGGCCGGCTTACATGCTACAAGTGTAGTTGCTGTGAATCACAATTTTGCCTTCGGGCTGAGCTGCAGTTGGCGCTCGTTCGAAGGCCGTCATTTTCCCTACTTGTTGGGGGGTTTTAAGCTGCGAGAATTGGGGTTCGATATTTGCGCTCTGATTTTCGTACCGTTTTGCAGTACCGTCGCGTTCGTTCGTGATAAAGATACTGCTCGCGGTCTGTGCGTTTGTTCTTGCCTTTCTCTATCAGGTGGGCTTGTAACAGTGTCAGAGGTACAAGTTGAATTGTGAAAGGGCTCTTTTGACGAAGGTGTTCGATCTCAAGTTCATTGGCTTGCGCGGCAGCCGTGGTTGCCAAATCAATACTGTTTTCAGCAGATGCGGTGACATTATGGACGCGTAAAAGTGCGTCCATGACTGTTTTCGGTAACTGAGACTTGTATATCAGTCATAAACTGCGACCTATAGTCCGGGTGCCTAACTTCCCTTGGGGAATGTCTGTTGGATGAATCGTTTAAACAATAGTTTAGCGGTTTATGGTCAGTGTAAACCGAATGACGTAAGTGGCGGATGCTTAAATAGATGGCTAGTAGGTCTCTACCAAAAGTGTTGTAGCGGGATTCAGCGGGTTGTGAACGTTTGGAGAAAAAAGCTTAAGGTTGCCGTTGCTTTCCAGCGAGCTGGTTTAACGTAGCGCCAACAGCTCTGTCAGAATCGTCAGTTGCGATTAACAGTGGTGCGTTTGGATCTGGTTGAGCAAGGAGAACTAAGTCGGCGACCGCATCCTTGAGCTCAGTGAACGCAGTGCGTGCAGCCTCTGTCAGCTGGACCTTGCGTTCACTTCCATGGAGGAGTTCGGACATTAGATCCATTAGATGCGCACTGCGAGGTATGAAACGTCGGTAGTAGTTGACCAGACCACTAAAACGACGAAGTTACTTAAAGGAATTCGGCCCGGGGTATTCACGGATGGCTTTGACCTTACCTATTAGTGTAGCGATTCTATTTTCTGCGATCTTGTGACCCAGAAACTCTATTGTAGTCTTATCTAGTTTGCACTTGGTGAAGTTACCTGTGACGCCATGTTGGGTCAAACGTTCCAGTAAGGTGCGGAGATGCGCAAATTGTTCTTGTAAAGATCTAGCAACCAAAGTATCATCCAGACAGAGGTAGACGAAGTCCAAACCGCGTGTCACTCCATGTATGAAACGTTGGAAAGTTTGAGCCGCATTACTCAAACCAAATGGCATTCGAAGAAACTCGAGAAGGCTGAAAGCGGTTATAACTGAGGTTTTAGGTGTATTTTCTTTGGCTGCCGGAATCTGATGATAAGCTGGTACTAAAGCTATCTTGCTGAAAACGGTTTTTCCATATACTCAAGTGGTTAAATCCTGCATGTGCGGGATTGAGTATTTGTCAGGGACAATTGCATTGTTGAGACCACGGTAATCACCGCATGGGCACCAGCCACCTGACTTCTTAGGGATTGTATGCAGCGGTAAGGCCCATGGACTCTGGGAAGGGCTATTATCCCGTGTTCGAGCATGTGATCGAACTCTACCCTGGCGAGTTTGAATTTGTCGGAAGCTAACCGGCGATGCCGTGTTTGGACGGGTGTCCCTTGGTACGGATGTGGTGTATGCCACTAGAGGTCACTGGTGAGATATCGTTCGATATGCAAACGAGCTGTGGTAACCCAGTGAAGAGATCCTCAAATTGCCGAGAAGCGGCGGGTTAGGCATATGTGGGTGTTATGGCCGCGAAAGTTGCGTGCGTACCGAGTATGCTTAGCCTAGTGCTGGGATCGATTGACAGCGTCAAAATGCCAGAGAAAATCGATGCCGATTGTGGCGAAAGTTATCGTGGCAGTTGTGAACATTCAGCGGAAATTCTGCCGGAGGCCAAAATTAGGGGTTAAAAAACGCTGCTCATAAATGGTTATAGGGGTGCCATTTGCCGCACAGAGCTGTGGGCTTCAGGGGTTTAACGTCTCGTTTTTGCAAACGAAAACCCGCTAACTTGCGTTCCGGTATCATTCAGGGATGTGTTTACAGTTTCTACATCCCGTACAAAAAATGAGGCGACAGGGTGTGACGCTGACGATGTTGGTTGCTATTACGGGCCGGCGTTGAAGTTTCCATTATTGGTCGGCCGTTAGGTACACGGTTTTGTGCACTTGGTGCATCGGGTGCCAGAAGATTGGTGGTATCAACAGCAATCGTTGTGTGCCTGGGAGATCTGCTAGGTGGATGGCGTGCCACACGACCTAATGAGATTCTGCTAAAATCTCGGCACAAAGCTGCGATTTCGACTCACATTGCTTCTGTTTGATGCTGACCAAGAGGTGCCGCCCTCATTATGTGACGGAATACTGCTCACCGGACGTGACACCCGTGTTGGGGAGCTAACCTGGTTAAGAAATGACTGAAAACGTTCTACAACCTGGTCAGCTGTCTCCGCTGCATCTGCTAAAGGTTATAATCTTGCAATGGACGCAGTTGCCTGTGTTGTCTTTGGTAGTATTTGTATCCACAGTTTGCGGGGAAGTGACTCGTCCATGTGTGATGTGCGCAGCAGTTTTATTTTCATGGGATAGGGTCGTGGGGGCGCTCATCGCCCAGCTTTAGCTCACTAAATAGCTGCTGCGAACGAGTCTTTTCCGACGGAGTGACTCGCTTAATTACCGCTTTTTTGGGAGTTCCATAGCGGCTCTCTGTAAACTGGTTCACTTACACGTCCTAAAGTTATGTCGACTATAATAAGTGATAATTTTCGTAGTCGCATTCACTTGTAAATTTTGATGATTTTGTTTTTTTACTTACTTTTGTTCTAGTCATGCTGTCTATCTTGCAATATCAGTCTCGGAGCTAGAAACATAAGTCAATCCACGACTTCGCTAGCTTGACGTGTTTCTCTGCACACTCCATTTTCCAGGGTCGATACCAATATACGTGGGTCAACGTTCTAAGTCTCTATTTTTCATTGTCGATCGGTTTTTGATAGTTAGTACTGGTTGGGTAATGTTCTGTCGGACTGGTTCCAACACAATGAGACACGATTCTACAAACATCCAACAGCTAGTAGCTCAAATGCTGTCGAAAACGCCTTTCATAATACTGTCTGTTTCCTGAAATAAACTAAACCTCCGGACATCGTTATGTTTGCTGATGATATGAATGCGCAACTTGGCCGTCTTACTCCAGCATCGAAGCAGCAAGGTGTTGTCAAGTGTTCGAAGGCTCTATAGGGCCTTGCAGCAAAGCCATGACCTGTGACTTCTGTAACTACTGGGTTCACTGCAAATGCGACCCCGAATTCCCCATAGACCTGTATTTAAGGCTCCGAGACTGACCCACCCCGGTCCTCAGATACCATTGTGTGACATGCCGACTAAACATCCGTAAGGACAGTACCACTCAGGATACAGACTGAACAAGCGAGTTAGTCAGTTCCGCAATCTCTACAATATGCAGTCTCGATACTCCAACGCCAGGCAACTTCATCCTGGCTACACACAACCAAAGTCCGCCGTCTCCTGTACTAGCTAGTAAACCAGCTCCGACAGGCTGCAATAAGCGGAAGCGTGGTAAACGCATCGTTACTGTGTCTCAGCAAGCTGGTACCTCCAAGTCATCCATCGGCACGAACCAAGAAAGCTCTAAGCCGTTAGTCGAAAGCCTTAATCACACAGCCGTCCCCCAGCTCAGAACACAGGGCACAAATACGCCCAGGCGCAGTCACTGTTCCGAGTTCGCTAGACATAATCTCGTTATCTATAACGCTGCAGAAAGCGAAAGCACGTTGCTCAGTCAGAAAGAAGCTGATGATTAGTTGCGGTGGAGATCCCTTTGCGATCTGCTTAAGCTAGGCGTGGAAGATATACCCACGCTATGCAGGCTTCGTAAGTCCCACCAAGACGGACGCCATCGGCCAATCCGTGTCACGCTCGGCCAGATAGAAGACGTTGAGGAGGTTCTCTTGACAGCATCTTCCCTGCCTAGACTCAGTAACTCTTGCCTAAGCGAAACCCGACTTCGCTTGGGTGATCAGGGAGACTCGGCGAACGGCATATCACAACCCCTAGAGTTTCCAGTATGACCGAACTTGTAGTTTAGTTGTACACGGCGTAGAGGAGCTGAAGGATGCAGATGCATTGCACGCGCATAAGCATGACATTGACCATTGGAAGTTTATCCGAGCTAAGCTAAACCTAGACGTAGGCGAATGTGGAGCATGGTCCATCCAACGCCTTCCGCGCCCAGTACACCTGAGCTCCATCTCAGCCCCCAGACTATTACGAATCACTCTATTCACAAGTGTTATGTTGTCCACGGCGTTTCAAAGGTGGTATACGCTAAAAAACATCTTCCCATCTGAGATCCGACTTCACGCAGATAAACCAAGGTCTGAGCGTGGATCACCTTTTACTGGCATACTTTCCATGGCGGCAAGTGTGGTAAAGATGACCAAGATACTGGAGGTCATCAGTAGCCCACCACCTCCCGCACAGCCAAAAAACCTGGTACAGCCGACCTCAAAAGGGTCGGCTTAGCTCAGGTAGTACCCGTTACACATCTGAAGTCAGACACCATTCCAGGTGAGGGTACGCAGGTACACGTATGTAGCTGGTGGTGTATGTTTGCTAATGTTCTTTCTCCAAAAAACGAAATGGAGGAACTGCGACAGCTTGTCAACTCAAAGAAGCCCAAGATCGTAGGTGTGGCGGAGACATGGCTAACGCCGGACATATCCGATCATGAGATAAAAATTCCTGGTTATACTGTCTTTCGCAAGGATCGGCTAGCCGGCAAAGGTGGGGGCGTAGCAATGTACGTTTGGTGCTAAATTACACGCAGCCCTAAACAGAGACCAAGCCCTGCTTTCACTTGAAGAGCCCCTGTGGATAAATGTTAGGATACCCCACTTATCACAAGTCATTGTCGGCGTCATTTATCGTGTCTTGTCCGCAGCCCCAGAATGGGATGAAATAATGCACAGTGCCATTAGACGGGCCACCGCAATCCCCGGACATCGCACCATCGTTCTAGGGGACTTCAACCTCCCGCATGCAGGTCTCTCCAGCGGGCTAACATCTGGTACTGCGGCCACGGAATTCTACAACCTCGTGCAGGAAGTAGGACTCACCGGGCATGTTAATCAACCCACACGGTGGGGAGAAGGTCACAGGCCATCCCGACTAAACACGGTGTTAACTACCGAGCCCCATATGGTGGATATAGTCGAAGTTGGTGCGCCATTAGGTGCAAGCGACCATGCCACAATCAGTTTTCGCCTAATGTGCGACGTCACGATCACTCGCCCTTTACTGTCGGCTCGACGTAACTTTAGACGAGCCAACATTCGAAAGATGCGAGAACATCTATCGAAAGCTAATTGGCCACCACCTGAAGAATGTAGCACGGTAGACGAACATCTAGAGCGTATTATGTCACACCTGAATACCGCGATAACTAGTTCAGTCCCACTTTATACTCCGCGTCCCACCTGCAAGTCGTTCTGGCTCAAACCATCGACCAAGCGTCTAATGAAAGAGAAGCGGGCCTTGTGGGATGTATTTCTCTCTAAAGGAGATGGTGCCTCACACCTGGCACATGACCTACCTGACCAGGTCAAAAGCTGCCATATTCTCTCTCATGGGACCTTCAGGATTCTCTACCCCCAACTATGAGGCAGCTGAGATATTACGTGCTCAGTGTGCATCCGTCTTCAGCAGCTCCGCTGAGATGGAACCATGTACCACGGTTTTCTGTCCTGATCGTTCCACGGATTCATCCCTAACTTTACCCCGGCTAACGTACGCGCCAAGTTACCCTTGCTGTGCATTGATAAGTCCCAGGGGCTTGACGAGATACCCCCACAAGTGCTGAAATGATGCGCAGATGAGTTTGCGGAACCGCTTGCTCGTTTTTTCGAACACTCATATTATACTGGTTGTATTCCAGCCACTTGGAAGCACGGCGTCATCTCTCCCATCTACAAGGGCGGGGATCGAACGAACGCCAGCAACTTCAGACCGATTGCTCTACTACCCACCATGTCAAAAGTGATGGAAAGCATAGTAGACGATTTCGTGAAAAACTATTTAAATACCCACTCACTGTTGGTGCCGGAGGAGCACTGCTTCAGAAACAGTCACTCATGCACGACCAACCTACTGATTGCCCCTGATTCATGGACAAAAGCTGCCGAAGAACTCCGCCCAGTTGATGCTGTGTCTTTAGACTTTACGAAAGCGTTCGACAAAGTTGACCACAGTATACTGCTGGGCAAATTAGATGATATAGGCTTATGCAGTGAGGTTTGTTTTCGGCTCAAACAATACCTGTCCTGTCGGACATACACAGTTAGAGTTAATGGTGAGCTATCCAGGCCGTTCAACGCTACAACTGGTGTACCACAAGGCTCCCTACTGGGTCCTTTATTATTCTTAGTCTATGTTAACGATCTCTCAGGCGTGAGTAACTCGCCCGTTGTGATGTATGTTTACGGTACGAAACTGTGGCGTATCTTACACAACGTTGAAGACGCAGAAGACCTTCAGAGACCTAGATGCCCTGCATCTGTGGTCCGTGGAAAATCGACTGTCCTTCAACAAGTCCAAGTCAAAGACTGCACGTTCGTCATCACAGCACCAGAACATATCGCATCGGTGGTGCTACCCTAGCCGCTGTCCACCAGGAGCGCGACCTAAGTACCGTCGTTACATCAGACCTCTCCCCTAGTACTAACACTATGCTGTTGGTAAAGAAAGCTAGCAGCAGATTAGTAGGATTCTTGGAAATTTCCCAGTTGTCAGATTCTCACGTATCTATAACACACTGGTAGGCCACTTCTGGAAGTAAACATTCAGGCATGTGCGCCTTACTGGAAGAAAGACGTCACTGTTCTAGAGGCAGTCGAGAGACGGGCCACTAAGCGGGTTGAGGGTCTATTTTTCTTGTCGTATGAAGACCGTCTCTCGAGGCTGGAACTATTCCCTCTAGCCTACAGACGTCTGAGGGGTGATCTTATATTAACATACAAAATCTTATGCTCTCCGGGTCACCCCAACAAAAATCTTTTTACGCTTGCCGATACCGTGAGTCTCAGGGGCCATAAGTACAAGATCTCTATACCACGTAGTACACTTTTATGCAGACGACATAGTTTTACTGTCCGAGTCTGTTCGACATGGAACGCACTTCCTGCGACGATTGTTGTGGCAACGTCAGTCAATGCATTCAAAAGGCAACTAGATGACTGGATTGCCCCAAGATGGCCGTTGGCAGTCGGGCACGTATAGCCCCATGTATCTTCATTGTTGTCATTTCCTTCTTCTCTCGTCTTTTCCCATTTCCTCCCACCTTTTCCCTATAGTTTTCCCTTTCCACTGCTATACAACAAAACGGTGCAACCTCCCTAGGAGCCCGACTGCTGCTAGCTGCTTCAACACACTCCGCATACTCTCACCATTTCAGCAGTTCACGTGATCGGTGCAAACGGACAACAACCAAACCGAGATAGAATCTGTTGTGGAACCACAAACCCCGTACTACTGAATCTTACCGGAATATCTCGAGGCGGAGATACTACACAAGTTTTATATTTCCAACTCCGCAAGAAACCAGTGAAACTTCGGAGAACAGTTTGATTGGCCTAAACCTGCTCGTTCAGCTGTGTATACTGGAGATTGTGTGGTTAGTTATGACGTTCCCGATGATCTTACGTCGGAAATGGAATTGGGTTTGAAGCTTGAACTCTTAAAATATAATAAAGCTCCATTTCCGAACCTTCCGTTTTCCTGCTCTCTTCAAAGATGATGTTAGGAGATTTTTTCCAGAGTGATCACGCTCCTTCGTCCTATGTGGGATACTAAGGAGTTGTCTCGTGACTGTCGTTTACTAGCATGCTAGTAATGGGAATAACTGCAGTTATTCCCATTTTCGAAACGGACCCCAGGACATTACGTGCAACCCCAGAGGTCTTATATCTATCGCATTCAGGATGCTCGCGGGTCTCACAGTGCATCGGCTTCTGAAACACCGAGTGTCAGGTAAGGTCAGGTCAAGTTTGTGACCCGATCGCTGATGCACCGTGTACATCCTCACCTTACGATATTCATCGGAGCATCAGCACTCCTTTTCCTTGTTGCCCGACGTGCTCTCTGGTAATGTTTCCGTTGCATGAGAGTCTATTGGATCAGTCAATCGAGACGACCATATCTGGCAGTCAAAGTGTTAGAACAAATCGCGTTATAGGGGGCATCAAAAAGTGAACACGAGAAAACAGTTCAGATAACGTACAGGCCTTCGATCGCGCAGCTGCAGTCTGATCTACTGGGTGATATTGATTAGCTGAATGGGTTAAAACATATCAATTCACTCGAGACCGGGTCAGTCAATCGATATGATGTGATTGGCCTTTGCTGCTTTGTTAGGAGATGCGTCTCCTAACAGAGTCCAAACAAAGTATGTCTGTTTATTGAAATCGTGTGTCTACTGTGCGTGCAGAGTTGGCATTTATGTGAAGTTGTTTCGAGCGTTTTCTCCTTCCCTTCCTTTTGAACTTAGTGATGGAGGATATTCTTAAAGAAGCACCCGGAGGTTCCGAGTGGATTTTCCGTCGAGTTGCGTGCCGACCGATGTCGAGTGGTTGGAAGATATCATTTTATGTAGTTCTGCACTACGAACGCAGACCTTGCTGAGCCGATTGAATGATGTGGTGATCCATATGGTATGCACTTCGCACCATTAAAGTGTGAATCGTTGTTACAACGTTTTGACTGACGTTGACCGTTTTTTCTGTTTCTAGAAGGCCGCTGGAGACTGTCGATCGCTGTTTCACTTACCTGGGCGGTATCATCTCGTCAGTCCTTAGTATTGCTGATGAAGCGTTCACGAGAATAACAAACGTACGTGGTGCATTCGGCAACCTCAGTCTGTTGTGACGTCGGAAGGACGTTCATTTGTCGATTAAGGAGAGGGTTTACAAAGTGTGCGTACGCACTCACTTTTGCTCTATGGATTAGAGCCGTAGCTCATTAGTGTGGAAGATGAGTATAGACTCTCCGCCAATTATCCTGTATTAAATTTGCTGACATTGTGAGCAACGCGCCAATTCCTTGGTGCGTATTTGTAGGGCATGCAATTTCGCGACCACTGACCGAGACAGTGGAAATGCATGGTCTTCACTGGTTCGGTCACATACTCCGTATACCGACGGTGTATCTGCCGTACCGTTCATTGTTCAGTGTGGCTGCTGTTGGTTGAAAGAAATCGCAAGGCGGCCAAGCTACGAAAGCTGTGACCGTTCCGCTGAGCAAGGTTGATGAGTGCGGTCTGGTCGGTTGGGTAGTTCACAATCATTCATACCACTGATTGGAAACAGCCTCTGACATTGAACGGTGGCGCAGTCAGTGGTGAGCCTGGGTCCGTAAATTTATCTTTTCTATTGTAAACGTCAGTTGTTTTTCTCTGTCCGTTATCCTTTGCTTCGCTGTACATTTGTTACTCTGCAACTTGGTGGACCGTTGTTTGGATCAACAACAACCCGAACTAACTTATATGCGGACACGGCCCAAAGTCGAAAATGATGATTGTGAAGTACAATCAAGTGGAAGGGTTGTGACCAATGGTCTGTTTCAATTTCACAGTGTCACCAGTTTTTATAAACGTGAGGTGACACTGTCTATGATGATGATGATGATGATGATGATGATGAGGTGACACTTTCCCTCTATCCACTCTTGCCCATATGTTCTTCAGTGTAACTGGTTATGTAAATAAATAGAAATGAAGGTTTCGGTGTCAGTCAAATGTTGGCAGACGTCATCCATTTAACCTTTGTTTTCCAACGAGACAACATGTAGTTGCAATTAGACCATTTCTTCTACTGCCGTTGTCGATACTGTTGTCGAAACTGTATTCCGCCCGTTTTTTTCCAGACTTCTCGTACAACCGTGTTGTTTGTCATGAGCAAACTATTTTTGTCACTTGCACATCTCAACGTTGGCTTCTCCTCTTTGGGTTCACGCGTTTTTTTTCGTACTTACCGCCATGTTCCTCGCGTAACTGAGCTGCAATGTGTGGTGAACTTTTCGCAAAAGCGCTGGAAGTCTAAGGGTAAAGTGAAACCGAAATGTTCCTCCATGCAACCGTCCAAGGAACAGTTGCCACAGGAATTACTCCAGTTTATCAAAGAAGAGGACATGTGCAAACAATTTGACGCGATCCTGACACGATTTTACACTGCCATGCAGCAAAAACTTGCGCTGAAATTAACCCCGCAAACGTTTGCTGAATTACCGGTAAGCGTAGTACGATTGTTTCATGTAATCCCCATATTCTGGCTACGCATCCCCAGAACAATATCTTTAACGGACACGTTTAGAATATTATCCGTCACTTTATATGGTCCATTTGGGGCTCATTGAAACTAATGTCTCCGTGTATTGGGTGTAAGCAATAGGGTTAGTTAGTCAATGCTGAACAGCAAGTGTCAGGTCAATTCATTTACTTGCAGACTTATAGTTTTACCATATTTTTAAAGTTCTGACGCCCAAACCGATTGGCGTAAGGTGCCGGGTGGATAATTAGTGAATTTCCAAAGAGAAGTGAAAGCAATTATCAGGGCGACTGTTGATCTCATTTCAAGGGGACTGAACCTTGAGGCATTATTTCTGGATCCCGACCTGTACTGCTACCTTAACGAGGCGGTCGGGCTTGTGTACTGTTTTGATCTGGCGAGCTATGCTGACTAGGACTCCGGTCCTTCCAGGTGCAACCTTGTCAGACAGGCCAAAGGGGAGCAGTCAGACGAAAAGCAGTTACATTCATAGGATTGTATGTCGAACTACTGACCGCGTAGAAGTGCTCAGGTAATGAGACACGATCCTATGGGCATACAGCAGAACTATTTTCATAGGTGCGGCACTGCTGTCTTCCGTATCAGGAAGGGGGTTAGAAAAGGTACCCCCAAACAAAGAGCACTCCGATCGCCCAACGGTTGGCCGTGAGGGCCGGCGTATTATCCAATACGGTCGAAAAACATCCGATATCTCGTAAAAGCCCGATGTAGCTTCGAGTACATCAACTGCGCCCAGCAATGATCAGAATAAGACATCATTGTCTTATTCACTGCGCCCTCGGGCTAGGCAAGCCCCTCACTGCCAAGTGAGTCAGACTGTTGAGTCATTGGCTCTGGGTGGGGTCCCCCAAGAAAACCCTATATCCTGTTGTCTCGCAGGTCAGACGTTTGAGTCAGAGACTCGAGGTAGGGTCCCTCAAGTCAACCCCTTTCCGCGGCATAAACGACCGGGAAGTGTCAGACGTTATCGTTCTCTCGACAATGACATTACTAACCGATCTTGGTCTTTCTCTTACTCTTTTACCCCCTAATCCTTCTGCCTTCCATATGCCTTCGGGCGATAATTGTTTTCTGAGGCCAAGACAAACATTGGCGCCTTCAATGTCCGCACTCTCCGACAAGTCGGTCAGCAAGCTGCTCTGGCAAGTTCTCAAGTCTGGAGCTTGATGTGTGCTGTGTGTCGGAGACGCGGGTCCACGATTCTAGCACGGTTATCCACTTGAGCTCACCTCTAGATGGCTGTCGATCCAAGTGCTTCTATCTCAGGGTTTCTGGTGATGCTGAAGCTGAATCTCGTGGTCAAGCTGGAGTGGGAATCGCACTGAGTTCCAGAGCGGAGCAATGCTTGCTCGATTGGATCCCAGTGAGCAGTCGCTTGTGCGCTGTCAGACTGAGTACATCAGTAAAAGTCTGTCGACGCAAATCAGAATACCGTTATGTATTCATTATATCGGTGCACGCTCCGACGGACAGCTGTTCGGATGCTACAAAGAATGAGTTCTATGACGCCCTCATTGACCTTCTGAGGCAAACTAAATACTCAGACATCATCATACTAGCGGGCGATTTTAATGCTTAGCTTGGTCGTCTTTCTCTGGATGAGAAGCGGCTAGGAGGTATGTTTAGTGTCCGGGCAAAACGCACTAATAATGGCGAAGGACTGCTGCAGCTGTGCGCTTCCCACGGTCTGTATATTTCGAGCACCGCATTCCAAAAGCACTGTGTTACTTGGAGACCTCCGTGTGCTTCTCAGTCGTGGACACAGTTGGATCATGTAGCAGTTAGTTACAGGTGGCGCCACGCTGCTGAGGACTGTTGTGCCTTTTGGAGCAACCATCTGGACTCGGACCATGCTGTTGTGTGTGTGCCCGTTTCGTTTTGTTATTTGCCGGGAGGACCTACGCTCGTAAATGCAAGGTGCTTAACTGGCATTTGAGCGGTGAGGATGTAAAGAACGCTTAGCAAAAGGCGTTGGTGAAGAAGTTGCTCGGTTTGAGTCAGGTGGGTGATCTTAAAGAACACTGGGAACAAATCGCCGCAGCTATGAAAGCGTGCTGTGAACAGGCATGTTCCGAAGGAGCTGTACAGTTGCGACAGAACTGGATTTCCATCACGTCGATAAACCTCACGAACATGTGTCGCTCGATCCCACCTGGTTCGGAATATGATGACGACGGTCGAGAACTTAAACGCAAGCTGACTGAAAGCTTGCACAAAGACCGTGAGCAATAGTTGGTCGAATAATCAAAGGAGATGGAAAAAGCCTTTTAATCTGGGAAT
>JTDE01006308.1:28351-42175 GCA_014338405.1 Paragonimus skrjabini miyazakii
ACGTTATGGTCCTTGTGGTCAAAGATAGTTAGAAGATGTCTAGCGCACGACAATACAAATCACGGAACGTAGCACAGAGCTTAGCAATACCCGGAAACCCCAGAATAACACGGAAGACCGTGACCTTAGCTGAGAATGTAGTTGCTCTCAAACCAAAGGTGACAATGAAAACGAGCGTCTGCATATATATAGTCTTTTGATGGCCTTGAAGAATCCCACTTGAATTGATGCATTAAAAGTGGGATGGGCCAATCACAGACGCCGGGGAAACGTGCGCCAAAATTGAGTTTTGGCACGTTTTGGCGCGAAAAGGTAAGATTCAAAATCACAAGATATTAAACGATAATATCTGGAAAAATAAATCATTTTTGGGAAAAGTAGACTTTCCCCAACAATTATACAACCTTTATTTTTCTCTGATGAACTAACACCCGATCTACGCCGGACTAAGAGCTCTGTTGTGAGGCTTATTCATTACTAATCTTTGTTCCGTGAATCACACTTAACCAGTGTATGTTAACGGACCGCTACATCATTTAAGTATTGCTTTTCACGCTTGGCCTCATTACCAGTGTGAATGCGCAGGAGATACCGGAGATTTTGTTTTCGTACCTGAGCACGTAGACTTATTAACTTTAGTGACAATCATAATATGAAATAAGGACACTTCCACTCAAAAACAAATATAAGTAAACTACGGTTTACCAACTTTTGAAAAGCTTTCGACATAACTACCGGAATGATATTCCATAAAATATCATTTTCTTCATATTTCTCTCCTTAACTTGTAACCAGATGAAACAGTGATCACACTGTGATTATCTTTGTCCTGAGTTCCTGAGCTCGAATAATCGTTATTTAGTCCTTCTCCATACCGGGAAACCCTGGCATTATCCTAGCTCTCGTTTAACCACAGCGTCACACTACGTCAACTATTGAATCGCATAGGACAGATCACTTTTTCCCTAGCTTTTTTTTCAAACGATATATAGCTGTTATCGTTTTCACTTTTTACTCTCATTACTTTATAGAGATTGCGCAATCGTCACAAGTTTTAAGCCAGGATCACTCTTTAATACACTTTTTTTAATAGGTCCGTAGCACTGTAACATACATAGGGCAATCTCATTGAGACCCCAGTATCTGTTACGAGTACACGACTTTAACGATCTCGATAAAGTAACGTTGTCTTACTCATTGTCTCATTAAGATCGGTTAGATTTGAAGAATTAAAGTGCTCTCCACTCTAAAAAAAATGATGTTTGTACTGAAGAAGACATTCATTATCTTTGAAATGAATTTCTTATTGTGAAGAATATTGTGGCGATTATCTGCATCAAGTTCGTAGACAAATCCAAGATGTCAATGGCCAACGTCGAACCTATGTGTCAAATTCTTTGCGCACTCATACCACCTCATTTGGTAAGGAAATGTTCATCTAAATAGCGAACCCCACCAACAACGGAACACCGAAACCATTGGCCGGGGCTGCCAGTATTCTCAACACTCAGCGGTTGTCTTACTTACATTGCTAACTAGATTCGGTTGTCCCGATTTTATCCTGAGGTGTTTTGCAGCCTCATTTTATTTAAACTTCCTCGCTTCGAACTGAAATTGCCTTTGTCAGACAGTTCCTTTGAAAATCCTCTTTCTTGTGGTGAACATCTTTAGGTAAACAATCACCGTAGCTTTTATGAGTCCTGTTCTGGCAATTGGTGGTTTTTTATGATATGTAGTAAAGCAAACAGTATGAGTGCTATGTGTTTCTTGCCGTTACTTCAGAGTTTTCAATCTGTGATTCACAAAGAAGATTCGCGCTCTGACTTGCAAACAAGTATTCGAAGACTTTATTTTGTTCAACCGGGGCACCACTTCCGCAATTCTGAACTAACCGACTTCAAAAGAATTCGGTCCATTCGATCCACGCCTTTTCAAAAGCTAATCGGTAATTCACCACCTTGTCCGGACCGAGGTTTCAGACCCTATTCTCGTACTTGTGGTGCGAATGTATTGCTCCATACGACGTTCATTTCTTACCGGCTATGATCGAATCTAGTCTTTCAACTACAATCATTTGTGGTTGGTTGCTTGGACGTCTTGGTAACTGACACCTTCTGGTCAATCTTCGGCAGCTTCTCATTTCTAAACCTGGAACAGCTTAATGCCAACAACTCCCAAGTGTCATACTCACGGTTATAGCATTTTAATCAGTCCCCCAATTGTTACGATGATGACGCAAACCTGTACTGGTGTGTCTGCATTCTGACTCTCATCTTACTTCGTTAACTGATGCTGACGCTCTATTTTTCTCACTATGTCACTGTTGTACAGGTTCCTGAAGCTCATATCAAACTTGGTCAGATTGCCAACTTTGTTATTCAGCAACAGTCCAGATCTTCCACGGGTGCAGCGTCAACTGCCGGTGAGCAGACGCTACTCATCGACCTAGCAGGACGTCCTGACTTGGCGTCGGCTGCACGCAAAGCGGTGTCCCAGTTTCTTGAGTCTACTAAAGGTGGAACTGGTGGTACGCAACTGCAGTCTGCTGGACCGTCGGCTTTCACTGTTCGGTTGCGAACAGTCGTCACGCGTGAGACGCGTGAAGGACTTATACAGCAAGGTGAGTTGTGTTATCTGATAATGTTATTCGAACCGTGCGGTTTATCGATGATCCAACATGCGTTTTGTTTTCGTTTGTCACTGGTATTCTTCATTAACCTCTCATGAAGCGGCACACGGAGTAATTTATTCAACGTGTTTTCATTCCCACATAGCCACCATTTAAGTACTTAGGACTAATTTCATGCCTCACTACCCAACAGTGTTCTCATCAAAGCCAAGAGATGCCTTTTTTCTCCGACTCATTAGAAACCATTTGTCACCCCTCGTCATCTTTCAGTGGCTGCTGCGCCCACATAAGTTTTCATTGGTTATATTATTTTTTTGTCTTTTTTTACAACCTCATGCAAGAAGATTTCAAGCTTTCAACTCTATCCTGTTATTGTTGAATCATATTTGAAGATGGGTGAAAAGGCTTGTTTGCAGAATCCTTCTGGATAATAGTCATCGTCCGTTCCCAGACCTTCTCCAGTCGTTATCTAGTCAGGTAACGCGGTCCACACATAAACTCATCTGTGCATGTATCTAGGCGTATAGTTCTAAGGTGACTTCTACTTGGTCAACATTCTTGTTAACTCTTAATTCGATTCTTTAGAGCACATTGAGCGACTGACTGTAGAACCACATGAACCTCCTTATTAATCTGATTGTAAATTACTAACTATACATCCATAAGATTCTCTTTTTGAATTCAACTCCTGCAAGTTATAATTTTTATTATTATTATGGGACATGTGATGCCATTGTTAGCTAAAATTCAACTTTCCGGGGTGTATAAAGCAAATTATTGACGTTAGACTAAAACGTGCCAAAAGCCCGCTCATATCCGTTGCACGTGGCCTTCTATCCTCAAAGGACGTCGCTTCACAAGATCATTTATTATATAAAAGAGCTACAGGTCTTGGGCTAATATATCTGTGGTTGCTGATATTTGGTCCCATGGGAATGGTTGTTACTAATACACTACCGTTCGAGATAAAGAAGATTTACCATTCATATTACCGCCATCCTTGAAAGAGTCCCTGAGCTAAATGATTTTTACACCTCAGTTATTTTTGTTTTGAAACAGTTTTTAGTTTTAACTAGAACTTTCAGAAATTTTGTTTATTTTAATTTAATCATCCGTGACTGTTTAAAACATTTAAGGTCTGCTGAACTATTTCATAAAAGTCGTTGTGGTGAGCCTTTAATCCTTCGGCACTTTCTCATATGTCCGTACAAGATTAGCGTTCGAGTGCCCCTTACCAGATGTCTTCACTTTTTAAGTCTGACTCTAAATAATTTTTCCGTTTTTCATTCAACTTTTTCATAATCAACCGGTTGTAAATTTGACTGAATTGTCGGTTAATTTTTTTGCAGCATCAGTGCAACAGGATTATAGCCGTTGAAATTTCTTGGTCTTCTTATGGCTCTCGTCATTAATGTGTTGTGTGAAGTTTAACTATTAATATGGTGTGGTATATATTTTTCATTGCCTCTTAGCTAAAGTGCCGATTTATTCTGACATTCGAGCGATGAACAAATGAAGAGAACAGAACGGACATGTGGCTTCAGTTGTGTTCCAGTTCTGAAACGAGGGAACCGGTAGGCGACGTTCTTCGAATGCACCTGATCGATCAGCATTGCTATTACGTCCTCCATGAGAAAATCCAGCCCATCACGCTGTCCCTTGTTTTCGGAAACAAGATGTAGACAGTGTAACGTTTGTACAGCTTATCGGCACCTCAGACAGGAACTTTGACCTCGTCTCAGGAGTTCCAAAGCAGCTCCATAGAAGACATTCCCTTCGGCAACATGCGCATTACCGTCTTAGACATTTATTACAAGCAGTCAACACTTCTTAAGATGTACTGACATTTGATCACTTGATACTCGATCATTCATACATTTAATCACGCCACGTATAGACGTGCTGAGTGAGTGATCAACAATAAATGAAGGTTAACGGTATGGCATGTCGAAAAGTCTTACGGACGACTTTTCCGTTGATGTGGGCACGTTGGAAAGCGCACCTAAGTTTAAGCGGTGACCTACTATCTCACTCGTCCTGATCTTTTTAGTTGAACTAGTCCTCGGGCCAATACATGTGGAGCCCGCTGCTCCACGGAAATAAAATTTGAAAGAACTGTTATCTTTCAAGTCAAATACCCGTTTGCTTACGGAGTGTTGCTTACACTTCATATTTCTGAAGTTACAAACAAAATACTGTTTAAGTGTTTGTCTTACTTTTATATGTTGTTTGTACAAATTATGTAAAAGTAGGTAGTCCTCTCTTGGTTGAATGTGGAAGTGATCAAGTATCGTAGAACCTTTTAAATTTGCATTTGCACGCGGGTTAACCTGAGTGATTTTCCAGTTATCTGACTCGTTAGCTTACTGTGCTAGACACCAGGGTCCAATTCGTTCAGGAGGATTTCCTATGGAATGAACACGTGTTCATAAAAGTCTGTGGCAGTCTGGCCTAAATCGTCCTAATTCTCCTCGAAAACTGAGGGACCAATGTGCAGAGTACTCGTGGGAATCTTTATTACTAAAACACTCCTTCTGGGACCCTGGTTGAACTGATGCTTCCAATAGCCGTGGACATGCTGTCTGCCAAACAGAGTACCATTCTTTATCTACGATATATACTTTCAGATAAAAAAATAGACAGGGCTCCCTTTCCACTGTTTAATACGCACAGACCGTGCATGTACATGCGCCCTCGTGGCCAAAACACATATTGATGGTCTGGCAGTGTCGATTAGCTGGCCATGAACTGACATGTAAAAAGAAACAGTTCTCACTCTCTAATCCGAGAAGAACAAATCATTCCTTGTAGTTGGTCAGCTAGCTGCTCACGCGGAGACTTATTCGTCACCTCGCCCATGTGATCAATGGGTCGTTCGCCCCCTAGTTTCTGCGGCCTACTTTTCCATATAGTCTCCTGCGGCGAAACTATGGCTCACAAGTCCACCTTCCAACTTGGTGTTCTTGACAATTGCCACGATGAGCTCTATGGAATTTTGCTGAGTCGAGTGTAATGGTGACTGGATGAATAGGTGGTGTTCAACAAAGGTCACGCATTCCATCGGTACCAAGAAGTAAGTAGTAATATCAATTACACATTACTTCATCCACTCGTGGGTAAGCGGATATTTAGTCAGTGAACAGGTTTGTTACAAAAATGTGAACGTATCGATTGGCGGGAAACTTTTCCTTCTGGTGACGACCGGTCAGTTACGTGGAAAATGTCATTTGCCATTAGTATGTTCTGCCTTTTTTGCAGCCCTATACTACCGTCTGTAACAGAAAAGTAAACTAGTAAATTGAAAACTGCGAAGATAAAAGCGGTCTTGTGCGCGAAACTTAATATGCGGTGATTTTTATCGTGAACAAGTGTTCGGTGGTCTTTCTGTGAGTTGTGCGGATGTCTCTGAGCTGTTATTGTTGATCGTATTTAGTATATTTGACTTTTTTGTTTTGATGAAATACAATCACGCACAAAATTTGTCATTTTAATTTAAAAAATTTATTCCATTCCCAGACTTCTCATTTTGTGTCGAGCGGTTCTGTTGCGCTTTTGTAAGTGCATCAAAGAGTACTAATACAATTTACTTGGTAAATATGAGTAAGGGTTTACTTTGATCGTTGTGAGCAAAGCAACTGGTGTTACGGTCGTTAGTGGTAACACTTTTCAATATTAATTTCAGTTTTGTGACAGTGAACAAGGTAACTAGTTTTTACTGTCTATGTAATGAAAGGTTGTGATCCTCCTAGCGTTTATGTAGAATGGGATTTTATACCCATTACAACCATTGCCGTTCTAACGAAGTCTCACTACAACGAACGCATTTGCGTGAACCATAGCATACTGTACATGGTGAATCATGGCTCAGCACCTGGCCTCATCGTCGTTCGCCCGTTCTTTTCGGCCTGTTTTGCCAGTCGAAGATGAACAGTGTTTACGAAGGGCTGAGAATAATTGCGCCGGGCCAAAATGAGGTGGTATTAACTGCGATCTTTGTTGAGAACTGTCGCTAGGCTGACACTGTTCGGTCGCGCCCGGTTATTCTAGTGGGATTTGATGATGGTATCTCACGCGGAGGGCTGAAAAAGACATTCATCGAGATGTTTGTACTGTGACTTCACAGTGAATAAAATGTAGGGTGTGGTATAACCCCGATTACTTACAGGAATAGTTGGACAGCATAATGCGTATGGTTTTATGAGTGCATGCACGGGGCGATTAGGTGACTCATGAAATTAGTTCTAAAAAGAATTGTAGCTTGGTATGCCAATTATTTCGGACGTCGATGCACCCAAACCTGACGGTAATGGTAAAGGTGAGTCATTCATCATGGTGAACAGGGCTGCACGATAACCGTTGGCCTACTCTGTTTAGAGCGCGAGATAGACTCCTCTTCGACGAAATAGAAGCTGAACTTGTTCAGCTACGCGCATATTGACAGATAGTTATTCTTCTTGGTTTAATTACACGTATTTAGATGCACGTACACTGGAGTTGGTTTCTTGATGAAGTGCGTGCTTCACGGACTTTCCTTCATGTATCTTACAAAGGAAGTATGTCATATACGTGTATTATACCCAAATAACAATAAATGGAAAAGACCGAAAAATGAGTTAGGCACTTAGTAAATTATCCGTTACAGCTAAGTAACCGCCCGAACGTTTTATTTTCTGGTCCTACTTCCTTCGTCATACGGGGCTCTGTTCTGTCCTATCAAAACTTATCAGTGGAGATCACGCTTCGGTTATCTGAATCATGAACGCACTTCCTTGAGATACTTGTGTTTCGTCGATTCTTCGCCGTGTTTCTTCATTTGATTCTCTCGTCTTTCCGTAGGTCACGAAATGCTGAACCAGGTCAAACGTGAAATGGATCGAATCTATCAAACTCACGACAAATTGATCCATGCGAATGCAGATGCTCGGAAGCGCTTCAGCGAAGATAATCTGTTTTTGGCCCGAGACTATTTGAGAGCTGTGGTGAAACAGCAACACGCGATGGCCACTAGCATGTGGGAATCAAAAGAGATCGAGTTGAAAGCTGACTGACCACCATGACCTGCTATTGTACAGTTTGGATAATCAATGTTTCTTTGTACATACAAGTCTACCGTGTCCGGTTCATGTGTACACCTGTTCTCTCTCACCGCTGCGAACACATGTCTGTAAGCAGTTACGTCATACCACTTCTAGTTTCGTCGGTCGACCAACTGTAACAGACGAAGTAAAAACGAAATGTTATTGTGCAGGATAATTTGCGCACTTCTTTTAGGCTTTCTCAAACTTGCAAACATGCTTCACGGATACTCCCAAAGTGTATGTTTAAACAGATCGTTTAATGTTGAATGACATAACCGTGTTGACTAAACGACAGCTAGAGACAGTTACGCTACTATATACATGCACAAAGAAGGTGACGATCACTTTTCGGTTACGCACGCTACAAGCTTACACAAACCGTTACCTGACTGACTCACTTGTGTGTCACTTATTACTGCAAACGCTTGGTTTGACATCAACTTGAGTTTATTTGTCTCACAAGCGCATGTAACATCCACCTATCTTCATAGCTGGGTATAAGACCGTCGACCTATTCGGGCGTACCTTTCGGATGTATTTCTACATAAATTTTAACCCGTGCATGCTTTGACTCGGGCTACCGTTTATCCCTATAGATGCAACGTCACTTTCTTGTGTTGAATAGTTTGCACACCCTGATGACACTGAGGCAGATTTCCCCGGTCAGTTTAGTTTCAACCTACGCATATGTAGGTTTTCGAGTTATTTTGATAAACTCGTATTTTCGAGATAGCCGTCACTGAATCTAAAAACAGTTTTCTGTAGTTACTCAGGGATATTGAAGGAATTGAATGTATTTTAGAAAATAACTTGGGTTTTTGGACCAATAATACACAACATATGAATTAGGTCGTTGTTCTGTTTGAAAACTACAGCCTCATACTACTTTGCGGAGATAACATCGCAAGGTGTTGCAGCGTTTGACTAGGCCATACTCTGGATTGTAATTTGAAATCACCACCCATACACTTTCCCATTACCTGTTGTTAGCTTGTCGAATGAAGCATATTTCTTCCTTCCAACGTTCGCACGAGGCTTCTCTCGTTTACTTCTCTTATGACTGAAGTAACTGAAGCGTCGTCAACGTGTCTAAGGCGCATGACTTTTAGCCCATGCTAGGCATTGCTATGTCTGTCACTGTTTCGGTGAAACGAGTTTGTTGTTCTTATATTTCAACCATGGGGTTTTCTTTGGCACTGTTTGCATAGTTTTCCTTAAGATATTGCATGTAAGTGTCGATCTGAGCTCTGAAGCATACCTTGTTGCATTGGCAGCTACTCATAATCACCGGTTGTTTCGCATTGATGAGGTTGCTTACCGTCTCCTTGACTTCACCTAAATGGTTTGAAATTAAAATTACTCGCACCTCTGTTGGTGATTCCCTATTTCCCTACTTTTTGGTCAGCAGCCCCCTAATTCAGAACCTTTTATCCGATCAATATGAGGGGCGGTATAGAGCACAGTGGGTAATTTCAATCAGCATCATTTGAATCTTCATACAATCGAATTGGCTTTTAGCAAATCAATGATTTTGCCACTGTTCTTTCCTGTAAATGGGCAGTAATAATTCTATAATTGCCTGCCACATTTTAGATGACACCCAATTGTAAAAAGTTAGGGCTTCGGCTAGATTCGAACCAGCGACAGAAACATCATGTCTAAACGCGGCAAGCGCTGCACCAGCTGAGCTACGAAACGACGCCAGGAGCTCGGGAGTTTCACATTTGTACTCGATTGCCCACCCGAATATTATTGGAAGAATCCATGGCTTGGAGATTCAAATGAAGGAGTGTGACTTAACTGATATAATCCGTATGCCTAAACTAAAAAAACCCTCAATTTTAATACCTGCTGTTGTACGGAATAAGTAGGGTTTAACCACGTGATATGTTTCGTGCAAATAGAAATCATGCTTGCTAATGCATAGATGGTTGCATCTGCAAAGAAGCATTTTCTTTGCGGCTTTCACCGTTCTTACTTTGCAGTCTCCCCAGACACAAACTAGTAACTATCATGTCACTGCATTCGATTGGTCATCAATCGTAGACCACTTTGAGTATAGGATACCCGACGCAAAAGACGGATCCGACGTACACTGCCGAACGTATTGGCTGCTATCTTCATGTATTTTACCTTGTTGTCGGTCACCCATCCCATCTCAAGTTACGGACGTCAACAATATTAAGTCATGTAAAATTATCTGAGTCCATTATGCAACCCAGCGGCTGTCCAAAGTTTCCATCAGTCTCGTTCATAATTTCAATAACTAAGTCATTAACCGAAAATGTAACTGAATCCTCCTACAAACAAGGCAGGTGAACCATCTTCGAAGACTGATTCAGGAGTCGTGAAAACTTGTTCAACGAGGATGCAGTATGCTTGGATAACCGCCAAAATAAGCTGAATAATAATTTGAAGTTCGATTCACCAGAATTTATAGGAACATACGGTGTTGCTCTGTCCAAAATAGGTAGACAACTAACGTGTACATTTATTCTTATCATATTTTGACCTAGTTACCCAACCAACCAACTGTGTGTGAAATCCACGAAACAATCCAGCCGATTGACTGCCCAAGCAGGATTTCTCGATCAGTTCACGCTGGAATCTACTAAGGCCACTGATGACTGTTGACATTGTATCACAATTGTATTTTAATGCAATTATTCTTTTCGGTTTACTCTCATCAGTCGCATCCTGCTAAGTACTAGGGGCTTGGCTTTTCATAGCGGTGATACACACTCAACCGATAAGTCTGTCTCCTACGTAATATACCAGTTCAATTGCAGTTGTAATGACGTCTACATAGGCAGGACAGATCGGCGGAGCACATTCCTAGGTGGTTATCAACGACAATCTCAAAAGACGACCTACTTACTGATTGTAACAAGCTCGAAGACCCCTGCTTCATCGATCGCCAAACACATCTTAGCAACCGGTCACCTAGTTGACCCTATCAAATCGTTCAAGGTATTGTTACATAATCGCAACCGGAAACTGTTAGCAATTGGTGAGGCAATGCTAATCAAACAACATCGGTCAGTTTTGTGTGCACAGAAGGCGCTGACGTAATCAATCTCCTCGCCGTGGAAATGATCGAACTATTAGCGCGTGAAAGGTCAGAACTATGTGGTTGGTTTGTTCAATTGTTGCTATACGCAGTTTGTATAAAATTTGCTAGTTTTACGTTGGCGACTGATGAGAGTAAATCGAAGTGGTAACATCTCGCGATATATGTCTTCTCTCTGGTTTGACTAAATGGTTTAAGGGAACTCAATGTTTTAAACAATTATTCTTGTCTGTAACATAGTTCTGTTACTTACAGCCGACTAACCCACCGTGTGAAGATTTTTAACGTTCTTTGGGGTAGTAAATCACTGAAGGAAAAATTTAAGCTGCCCAATCTTACCTAAGATCCATTTGAGACAACTCTTTGTTCATAAGGTCAAATTTGCAGACAGCTTTTGATCATTCTTATCGAGCGTATAGTTTACCAGTTTATTCGATTTATGCAGTTCTTTTTTGAAGAAACACTAAGTTACTGGCACTGATCGAATACCAGACAAGCTGCTTACTGAACACGAGTCTAAACAATAGGAAGATCGGATGTAGCTGTCAAATTACAGTCAAAACACAACCTTCTGTTTTCACCGTGCTGACGTGAATTAATTGGTTGAGATTTGTCCGCTGGTTTTGTTCTCGTTCGACCAAGTCGGATAAGCCGATTTGGTGTTCGGTGCCGTTACTCACTTTTTGGTTAGTGGGTTTCTTGTGGATGCAAAACGTGAGTGTAGTTTCCCGTTACTTTCGATTAATATTCCACCGCGAACCAGTGGAATCAACATTCTCAGTTGCAAATGTGATCGAAGCAACTGAAGTTATTGTAACCTTGATCAAGGCTTCCAAATCGAAGGTTCGTCTAACGAGTGATAATTTTATGATGTAACAAAGAGTGGTTTGTTTACGACTGAGCCTGTCTGCCCCTTCTCTCTAAATATTTGAAGGTAGCTGAAGGATGACAACCAAGTGATGATCTTTATTAGAAGTATACAAATTCATCAATCGGTCTGATCAGCTCTTCGACATAGTGGGCATCTTAGAAACAGGTCATTTCAGTCAACCACGACGTTTTCCCCGCCTACCTTGATCACATTAAACAAGACGGTGCAATAGAAACCGTCGCGTTGTACCTGACACGGCACAGTTCAAACATAATCGCTAATGAGGTACGATATGATTGCCGCGTGTTTTGACTCCACAATGAGTTCCGAATTAATCCGTCCTACCAAAGGCAAAGGACGTCAAATCGGTTGTTGTAGGGAGCCGCGCTAACATCCTGAAGCCCAATTGAATGGGGAACATTGACATTTGATCAGTACAGAAACATTCGTGGTTTGCTATGTAGTTCATTTACCTTCTTCCTTCCGTCTTGTTAATTATCCTTTCTTCAAACCAAGACAACTTTTGGTATCCGCACTCTTCCACAATTAGGCTAGCGAGCTGCTCTGTTGAACATCCTCTCGAGTCTGGGACTGGATGTGAGCTTTTTCTCTGACACACGTCCTTACGAACTTAACATTGTTCTTCACTTAAATTCGTTCTTGGCTAGCGTTGCTAACCGAAAGTATTTTCTCAGGGGTATTGGTGATAATAAAACCGAGTCTTATGACCATGCTGCGGTGGGAATTGCCTTGAGCTTCAAGGCGGCGCAAATTGTGATCGACTGAATCTCAGTGAATGACCGCCTATGTGCCGCCAATCTCAACACTTCAGACCTAGTCTGTATACACGAATCTTGTAGAGGTTTATTTGTCATATCTGCATATGCTCCAGCAGAAAGTAGCTCAAATGTTGTCAAAAACTCCTTTCGTAATACTGTCTGTCTCTTGAAATGAACTAAACCGTCGGGCATCGTTGTGTTTGCTGATGATATGAACGCCCAACTTGGCCGTCTTACTCCAGCATCGAAGCAGCAAGGTGGTTAGGTGTCCGTGCACGGTTTACTGACATTAGCGGTCGCCTATTACGATTATGCATCTCACGGACTCCATATGTCTAGCCGCGCATTTTAGCACAAAAGACGACAACACAGCACATGGAGACTGTTCTATACAACTTAGCGGTGGATCGTATCGCCGTCAGCTATCGGTGTCGCCACTAAAGGTTGCCTCTAACGGCTATCGTTTATTTTTGAGTGACCACCCTGATTCAGTTCGTACTGTTGTTCTTCCTGCCCGCCTTTTTATTGCCTGTTGAGAGACTATCTGTTCCTACTTCTCGACTGCTATTTTACGCCATATGCATTAGAGAGTTGACGAGGAAACAACATGAGTCATGGCTGTCCGTAAGAACTTGGAAGACGGGACCCGTTCGGAATTGTAACTAGCCGTTCATCGTTTTCTAGGTTGAAGTTAACCATAATATCTTCACAATTCACCCACTTCTTCAAAAAGGAGCCCATTGTGTGCACAAAGCGAATTTTGTTAAAGCATTGCAGCTACCGTCGCCATGTGCTCACCATCGATACTCGATGCGATGAGCCTCTCTCTGACAACAATTATTTCTGAGTACTTTTTCCTTCATAACCTTTTCAGCCGAAATAACATAAACAAGAAGTACTGAAAAGAGGGATCCGCACTTGCCAAATCGTAATTCTTGCTTTGTGATAATTGACATTTTTCAAAAACCAAAATGATGTGAGGTGCGTGTTGGCATTTATATCTGGATAACCTTCATTGTATGTCGACGGCCAATCAAATTCCTTGTCCCATTAGTTGCCCACATAATCTCGGTGGCTTATTCAAATAACTTTGTTATACGTAGTAAATATCCTAAATCAGTGCGCCGGTACCATTCAGTAGAATGGTCTATTTCCTATCAGAACTCACCCCCAATACCCAAAGTGACTTCTTGACTGGTGAACGTCATAACAGCAATAATTCTCAGTAGTTGTCACTAGTGCAATCGGTCGTATATCCACCTTTCTTATTGGTCAGTGCGAACGCCAGCAAGCGAGGCATTCTGCCCCAATTGTGCGCACCGAACTCACTCGATGTGGTTGAGCGAGCACGTTCACACAAACGCACCTGAACGACCGCAGCTGACTTGTTAAAAGCG
>JTDE01006310.1:4991-16465 GCA_014338405.1 Paragonimus skrjabini miyazakii
CAAATCTTCCACTTCCGCTGCAACATCAAAAGGACTTGCTGGCAAACATCCCGGTTCGACCGGGTTTCTTGGTAAAGATGGTGAAAAGAGTGGAGGCAATCAAGGACTTGGGAGTGAGAACTTCAAAGTGCGCAAGCACTGTTTAGAGGCTGCGCGAAAAGGAAATGGATTGCTGTATATGTTGAGAAAAATGTCCGCTTCAAGAGAACCGGAGTTGTTATTGCCGATTTATTAAACGTACATTAGGTCATATTTGGAATATTGTGTGTAGGCTTGAAGCCCGCATAGGCTAAAAGATGTGAATCTACTTGAGAACGTCCACGGCGTTTTTACGATGCTGCCTGAGGGACTGCGTGATAACTCGTATGAAGACAGACCAGGAAAACTCCAACTGTTTCCTCCTGCACGAAGGAAGATTAGAGGGGACTTGTAGAGTTTTCATTATTTTGTACTTCATTTTACTAACATTGCGTAACTGCTGCATCAGACCACATTGTACATTTTTGTTTGACTTGAGTAAAAACAGAAACACAACACGTTTTCGAATAAACTCTGCTGCACGCGCTTGCTGGTTCTTCTTACGACGCCGGTGGTTGCTACCCAGTTTAAAACGTCCTATTTGTTGGATTACTTTACAGCTTGGTTACTTCGCATCCTCAGTCACGCTTGGAACAATCCGAATACTTTCCAGCGTCCATGGACGCCTCACGAACATTGTCAATCTTTGATGAGTCCAATCCTTGACTACATTCGTTATTTTTGTATCGAGACTTATTTCAGTTCATACATCTGTTCCACCACACTCTCACCTGCACTTTGTACCGTGTTCAGATCCACTACAATTTCACAAAATTTCCAACCGGGTCTTACTGATTCGTCTACGTCATTCCAGACGTCATTTTACCTTAATCGCTTACCAATGCCTGAATATTCCGTCGAACACATTCGGGGCTCCTCAGTTTCAGAGCTCGCATAACAGCGATTTCGTAACATTACCAAATTTGGTCTGTCAACTAATTCAGAGGGTCGGGCGTGTAATCATCCGCCGGTCTACTCAAAGCACTACGCGTTTTACTTTCTAGATCATTCACTGAACTGTCTTACAACCCCTTCTCTCATCTTCCGTCAGTGAGACTCGTCCATCACACTTCATTGACCAACTTTATCCATTATAACTTGTCGTCCCTTAAGTGCCAGACTGGCAAAAATGCCGGTTTGAATTGGAAAGAATCGATTGCTGAACTATTGTTGACTTTATAGACTTTCATAAAGTGCTTGGTAGATACTATTCTTCACCTTTTTGGCCCGTATATTTTTCCCAGCTTCGTTCTTCTGTGGTTATAAATGTTATCAAAATGGACCTATCAAGTTACGACGCTGGGTTTATCCATCCTGGCAGTTGCCTACCGCCCTTTGATTTCAATTAATTGAAAAGGACCTTGAGTGCACTATAAATTGGCGAAACCTTCAAAATTTTCATTTATTTGCGGGATGACCTGCCTTTGTTTATCCCACCCATCTCAACCTGTGAAGCATCTATTAGTTTTAAGCAATGGAGCTGTGTGTGTGTTCAACGTCAAAGGTACGTTCACCACAAATGTGACTGCCGAATTTGGCCTGCAATTTACAGAATATTTGTTCAGCATTCTTCGGACGGCTTGTTCTGTCTACGTGTAAGTTGTAGGCAGTCCCACTCAGAGCCCAAGATCAGTTTTATCAAGTCCATGGTTGAAAACAATATTGTCAGCGGTGACTGTGGAAGCCAGTAATTACTCAAACACTCATGAAAAATTGGCGTGAACACACAGATAAGTCCGAGAAAGTCGCATAAAATTCTGCGCACTCCTAGAACAAGTTTTTATTCGGAAATGTCGGTCATAGTTCCCCTATCTCTACATGGTCCACCGAAAACTAAACCAGCGGGCAGAAAATCTTCAAAACGGTCTGGCAGCCCACCGCATATAGTTCTCCCCAGGACAGTCGATGATACCTCCACACCACAAGTGCGATCTTCTACTAACAGGCGTCTTATAACTGGCCCAGGTGTCCTAACCAGTACTTCAACCTCTACGTCCGAAGAAACTTCTAGCCGTTTTTCGGCCACAACATTCGATTTACCTGAAACTGAAATTGATGGGGAGGCACATGACAGCAACCAATGAAGTGGTTTCATCAAAGCTTTACGACTAAAGATGAGCCCTTTCCAAAAACTGTAAAGACTCTCCCGTTGCCAAAACATTCAACACGCCGAAAGGCCAAGAATTACAAGGGCCATGTTCGGCTGCTCAGAGTATGCGCAATAGGTCTTGTTATCGGCGTCCGTCATCAAGACACAAAAGCCAGAGGTCCACACTAAGGCTGGCATGACTAGGTCGAAACGCCTTAAGCGACCGGTATATCATTTATCAACAGTCCCCTGCGACTACATCAGGCAACGATGCATAGTCATACATGAGATTCCCAGAAGTTCTGACCTGAACCACGGCTGTGATCTGCGGTCTTTTATCGGCAATACACTGTGAATGAAAGCGGTAGCGAACAGTATATCCCGTCTAAATAGAAAGACATATTTCAATGCTCAGGGTACCTAATTTACCGAGAATCATTCTAGTCTCGAAAATTAAGACTTCAGAGAACCTGAACTGGAGGCAAAATCGTCGTTTGAACTTCCCAAGTGACATAAAGCTCCACATAGATCCACTCCGCTAGCAGTGACGTGCCATCGGGGAATTAAACCCGTTAAACACACCCGATGGTGAGGAATACGTGGCAGTTTCGTCAGCCGACCGAGAAACCAGTCCTCGTTCGGTGTCGTAAATACCGGCAACACAAAAAGTCCTAGAATTGTTTCCAATACCAATTACACAGCCATCTCCAACGGACCGCAAAACAACAGTCATTCTCTGATAACTAACCCTTTGTGGGTTTAGTAGATCAGCGCAGAGTTTGCGGGAAAATTATCGGGGTTGCGTAGCCCACGTGATGACCGTTCTTTCGTGTTAGTCGCTATCACGGAGTCATGGTTGTCGCAAGTCTTCAGAGGTATCGAGCCTTTTGTATGAGGGCTGAGCATTCTCTGCCGCGATCAAGAGAAGGGTCGGGGTGGTCCTGTGGTGAGATCGAAGCAATTGATTTTTCGAATGTTTTCATAGTGGGAGATTTCAACCTTTTGCATGAATATTTTCACCCTCTCGAGGGCTGTTAGAATTTTCACTTTCACTTTAGAATTTGACCTTATGTAAGACATACAGAACTCAGCCAGGTGCTGTCCAGGCATTCTATAATCTCTGCTAGATTTTGTAATACCAAATGAAATCTCCGCGGTAGCAAGCATAAATTGCATCGCTACTCTGGGGTTAAGCGACCAGGTTGCCGTTTTAGATGGATGTTCAGTCTTTCTAATAAACATGAAGCTGAGGCTCAGGTCACATTTAATCCGACAGAAATCTGGCGATTACGTGTTAATTCCCACAAACCGTACATTGTATGGTTTGGCTTTTGACTCACGAACGGCTTTGGTGACACGCCGTACAACATTTTCTAGAAACGATTTGTCCTTCTGAAAAAAAAACGAAGCCAGATTGCAAATCTGTGTCTAGGACGCAGACGAAAAAAGTTATGGGTGATCTTGAGTCAACAGGGATCAACTTACCAGAACAGTCTTTTGAGTAGCATCAACGCGTTACTACCATTTCACACATTTGCGGTCATATTGAGGAAGTTCGACGGAAACTTGAATATGGACCTCCGCGATCCCTCCGTAAGAAGGCCGACTGGAGAGCGGAATTATTGAAATAGTGCATAGTATTCGACGGGACAATTGTGTAGTTCGCTGATATGGTGCTTCAAGGCCGAAACGAGTTGGAAACGGCCATTTGGTCTATGTTTTCGCCAGCTGCGGTAGACTTCACTTACGGCTGCCAGCATGTTATCTCATTTTTTGTCGGAATTGACAGAGATCTTTATAATTTATCCTGAACGTTCTCAGTACAATTTTATTCTGATTTCTGCCGTGTTCTTCTTAACAACTTTGATCATAGCTTAAGTCAACATGACAGAACATCTTCTAGCGTTAATACTTGCGGCATACTTAGGCGATGATCATAGCTTAAGTCAACTGGACGGAAAAACTACTAGCGTGGTCTGACAGCTTTGTAGCTCTTAAGATGGCACACCGGGATCTAAGATGGGACATATGGACGAGTAAAACTTGAGATAACATGCTGGCAGCCGTAAGTGAAGTCTACCGCAGCTGGCGAAAACATAGACCAACAGTCATCAGAATCATATGCACCCATAATCCGAAATAGAAGGGCTGTAGCCGAAATGGTAGAAGCGTGAATCAATGTTTCCGTCGGATAAATAACGAGCATCAAAGTTGGACATTATCCGTCGGATAAGTGAGCAATAACTCACGTATACATGAAAGCTACATTCTAACATAGTCAATGAGCAATAAACAAAACAATACGTACGATTTTAATGGTAGGGTGGGACGTGTTATCCAGGTTTACACCATACTGAAAGTAGAAACAGCCACGTGATAACATAGACTATTTCCCACCAGAAATACTATCGGGGAAACAGGCTGAATATATAATTCAGATGTATAACTAGCCAACAAACGTGGCGACATAGCTTCCATTAGGAATTACTGTGATATTTCGTGTATATTGCAATGTGAACACAACGTTGTCGAAAATGACAAATTCTGTTATGTCTCAAAAACCACGCGAAATTGAGCGTTATTGCAAGATGAGAGTATGTATTCCTCCAAGATAATCCCGATGGAAGCATTTTCAGAACGTCAAATCGATTAGGAAGGCCAACATAATGCCTTTATCGAAAAAATAGCCACATATTTTCTTCAACAAAAGTGCGGATATGGACCATTTTTAGGTAAAGCTGATTTTTCTCATTGCAGCACAACTATTATACTCGGTAATATATATATTTGTCCCGTAATATGCATTTCAATATTTCATGAAAAATTTGAAAAATCACCTTTCGCGCCTAAATGGCCGTTTCCAACTCGTTTCGGCCTTGAAGCACCATATCAGCGAACTGCACAATTACCTCCAACGAATGTCTAATGCGCATCACCTCACATGCAAAAGTAATTCATTTAAAGCCATTTGAACCAGACCTTCATATGGTTTTGTAGGATGACTTGGACGTTGGGTGCATCCAACGAATGCCAAATTTTTATGTGATCTGCAAAGTGTAATCAGTGGGCCTGGGGTCAGAAGGTCGTCGGGAAAGATATGGAGCAGAAGCAGGCCAACGAAAGCAAACCATTGAAGCTACGATAGCAATTGCATTACTCGCAGCTCGTGCGTTCGCAACAGCGTCGATTGATAGTATACAACTTTACCCATTTATGGAGAATACCTTGCACTCCATAGATATGGAGTTCGTGATGCAATACCGGAAGGTTCACTTGATCCAACACTAGCGAAGTCAAGGTAGATGATATCAACGCCAGGAGACGCCAGGAGATCTGGCGTCAGTTTTCGCGATGAATTCTCGACCGATCTGGATGAAAGGATGTTCTTCTGGGGTCGATGCGACGTCGGTGACTGAATCGTCTCGGTACATAGGACGTGTGTGTCATGTGATTGCCGAATTTGCTGCAAACATTCTTCTATGTATTTCTAAAGCCCAACTTCGTACCTTCACTGCGTATATGTAACTTATTCCTAATTTTGCCGCATTCCCTCATGTGTTGTTACACTGGTCTGAAGATCACTGTGCAACCTGTTCACCCGTATCTGGCGTGCTTTACCGGAGGCAGACGCTTTCTGTCGTTCAGCTGATCGGAAAGACTTATGAAATAACCTGTACATTTCTTTTGTGATAGCTGTTTGGTTGGCTTGTGTACCGACGGCATGATTTTACGGTTGGCATTGGCTGCCAAGGTTGAGGCATGTAACCAGTTTTGCACAAACATGTGTTCGAACCCTGTCCTATCGGCCTTAATCTTTTCAGAGGCTAACCTACGGGGTCTAGCCGATACGGGCGGACCATTGGTTCTCATGTGGTCTGTGACATTGAAATCACAGCAGGCACATTGTTCACGCTTGGACTAGCCGGGAAAACTGTTGAAAAAGTTCCGCAAAAGACAGTGAGGCAGTCCGTGTTGTATAAACAGAACTGATGGCTGCAATGATCATGTGATTACCGTTAATGATCAGGTGCGTAACGGCATCTGTTGGCTTCCGGCGTCGCGTATCGAACAAAAGGTCGAGATGCCGGGGAAAATCGATATCGATAATGGCAATTGGAACGGCAGCAAGAAAGAAAATCCAACAAAAGTTTCGTCGGAGACCTAAGTCCAGTGCTAGCGAACGCTGACCAAAAGTCTGGATAACTGTGCCATTGGCGGCACGGAGGTGCGAAGTGCCTGACTGCGCCGCATCGGAGAGGGTTTGTGGGACTATGCTAAACTATGCCTCTGTGTTCACCAGGAATGTAATCCCTATGGGGAGACCCCAAACAAACATAAGTTGACTGGTGGTAGGTGCATCGGTGACGCCCGTCGCTATTGCGCGTTGGCGGTCCTGTATCCCTGAAGCGGTGAGGGAAATGCACAAGGGGTTGTATATCTGGAGGTTTTAGTACCATATCGGTCATGGTACCAGCAGAAGCCTTTACGGAGCTGTGAGTTACGTCGACGGGCTGACTTGCTGGCACGCCGACGCCGTGAGAATCGCTTTCGGGAACGGCTAATAGACATACTGCCCAAGTCTCTGCGTGAGACAGCTACTTCCACCTATAGGGTCCTGATCTTTGCAAGGTCGGTTGAGGAGGAGTCTACTGATGTTGTAGGAATGACACCTACTCTGGCATTATTGGAACTGTGCAGAAATGGTT
Organism: Paragonimus skrjabini miyazakii; assembly: GCA_014338405.1. Classification (NCBI taxonomy): domain Eukaryota; kingdom Metazoa; phylum Platyhelminthes; class Trematoda; order Plagiorchiida; family Troglotrematidae; genus Paragonimus; species Paragonimus skrjabini miyazakii. The sequence continues at coordinate 11,865 of JTDE01006310.1, forward strand.
GAATGCGCTGGACCAATTGGTCAACAATTTTGGCAGCCTCTGATAGCATTTGTGAACGGGCTACGGACACAATAGCCTGGACTGTCTCCGGGAGCCTCTGCATCCATAGCTCTTGTAACAATGATTCATCCATGGGGGAGACCAAGAAGTTGCTGCATCTCGCGGAGCAGCATGGAGGGGCGCTCGTCTCCCGGCCATAATCCGCTGAAAAGCTGCTGCAAGCAGACCTTCTCTGATGGGGTTACCCGCTTGATTACGGCCTTCTTAAGGGTGTCGTAGCGATGTTCCGCAGGTTGAATAAAGAGGACGTCACGCAGTTGCATTGTGACTTCATTCAAAAGCCTGGACACTGACTGATTCAACGTCGCCTGGTGAGACGAAATCCGGTTGTTGACAAACCCGGCCTCAAGATAGACAAACCGCAGTGGCGGGTCCATCTCCAAGAATAGAGGAACTGTTAAGGTATCTGCACATACCATGTGCAAATCCAAGGGCTTGGTATCTTCGCCAGACATGGTAAACGCTCGATATGCAAAACGGGAATATAGAGTAGGTTAATAAATATGAAACTTTCGTCAGGCTTACTGTGTAACAAAAATACAATATGGTCAGTAAAAATAACGAACTCCCGTATAGACAATTTACACCAAAGAACTGACTCACCAAATGGCGTGAGACGAAAATACGAGGACAAAGTGCGCTGGACCAGGGAATAAAATTGGCAAACCAAATGTGAGCGAAAATGCTATTGTCTGACTCAGCAGTTTGTGGAAAATATCCCACGAAGTCTCGCTCCGGATTCGATGAGTTACCCAATGGTGATAATACAGAAGACAACAGATGGCGCAGCACTCTATATATCGCCATGACCGAAGAACAAAAAAGTGCACAGCCAGTAAGCATCCTGCGTGTGGCACACGGAACGGAAAAGTGAAGTTCTAAGCTAGCGGAAATAGGGCATACAATTGGGCTAAACAAACATACCCCTTTAGGAAGTGTCAAACTGTACAGTAGAATATCAAAAAATTAACTGTTCTAGGAGGTCGCTACAGACCAAAGAATCACGGCAACAAGGTCATATACATTAAGGTATATTATGTTAACGCGCAAATACAAACGAAACCAGGGTTAGTAGTGAACGAATGATTATCAGTCGGAGTTGGGAAGAGACTAACCTCGCAGGAACAGAGTTTGCAAAGTAGTAGATGTGTCGGAACTAACGCTCATTGGCAAACCAACTCGCCGCGCATAATTTCATTGTTCGACTCAGGCTTGGAAGTAGGGTTCGCAAGTGTCCACAAGTTGAAGTTGAAATTGAGAAGAATAGTTGGCAGGCAATAAATAAATGAAAGCCGGGAGTTCGGTTATCCACTGCGCATAGTGCCGTCAGTCATCGGTACAAACTGAGCGCACACAACAACTTAAGTAAGTGCCACGCTGTTTAGCATCAGTAATGGTGTTGTAGAGCTCCTGCTTTGCTGACCAGTGATTAACGTCGCACCCAGTAGAATGCTCACAGGGGTTCCGTAACTAACCTGTGGTGACCCCATAGACCATATATATTCCGTACGTGGCTGATCATAAAAGCTGACGTATACCTTGTTCAACGCACGAGATGACTTCACACTTAAGCAACATCACCCTTACTTTCTTAAAGGTACTAGTTTACGCATGGATCGTACTCATAACATTTACTGCTCTTCGTCACAATCCACGTTGTCCCTGTGAAACAACGACTACATGGCAGTACAGAAATCCGAACTGTAGAACAGCGCTGATTTCAGTAACATTTGTGGTGTTTCTGTCGTCTTGCCTGGAAAGGTCCTTTGCGTCACAGAATGTGTAGAGCGATCAGACGAGCAGACTTCCACAGATGCAGAATCATCAACTTGTTTCTTTCCTTTCAATCATTTTAGTAGTCCCTCCATCGATGCTGCCTGCCTTGGATACAAGATGAAGGGAACCAGTGTAGCCTTCACCTCATTAACATCCAATACGGTAGAAAATAGTAGGGTCTAAAATGAAGAACATGTTAAAGACGATGGAGTCGGTTCACCGAGAACGGTCTCATTCTGTCAGGTCCGCCAAAATGAGAAAATTTTCGCAGTAGCACATAATTTAGTCTGCCGCTGGAAAATCCTCGCGGTATACAACCCGACGCTTGTTAACCCACCCGGAATCCTACAATTCCTTACAAGCTAAAGTGGCACACTACTCCCTCCAGTTTAGATAAACTGCCACCCTTTATCCTTTTCACCTAACCAATTCGAGTGGTTGAATAGTCTGATACGTAAACTATCGTGATGGGAGTTCTCACAAAATATGTTGGGTAAAAAGCTGCCTTATCCCGGGAATAACTCTGATTATATCGAGACCTATGGTTGACCAGGTTGTCTGGTTTTTGACATTTTTACGCCGTCGCACATGTTTACCGAACGGAAAACGTGAAGATTTTACCTGCTAGCCAGCTTCCCAAAAAATGTCCAAGGTGAACTGTATGTTATTCAGTGTGAGGCATGAGGTCATCATCCCTTGCATCTAGGTCCAACTTTATTGTGGCGACCAAGGGGTCAGCACTTTTGATGTAATTCGCCCCGTGCGCTTAGTTGTCCGTACATATAGTTTAGGAAGAAACTGCTGCAAAACCAATGTGGAAGACCTTGTATGTGAACTAGAGAATATACGCCGGTTATAGGCTGAAATCAACCGGTCATCGAACGATCACTAGCAGATCGTCAAGTCCGTGTTAACCGAATTTGCCAGCGAGTACGTCTATACAAAACAGCCAGGAATCACATAAACTGTGGTTTCCGAAGACACGATACGCGGAGACTGCCCTTTTGCAAAAGATTGCATTGATAAATATATCAAATGAAAATAATTGTGCAGTAATGCGTCGGTTATTGCTCTATTTACAACCTGGCAGCAATAGTTTCAAAAATTAGATACCAGTGTCGTCCGAAGTTGATAGCCAGTTTCAGCCTCACAGCGAAATTACTATAGCACAATTAAGTATAGATTACACAAAAACCCAATATGGTCTACAGTGACCAATCCGAGAGTATGATAGGGATGAATTACGTTTTTGACACAGATAACCCTAAATTGTCCCTAAATATGTAACGCATCATTAATCCCATTGGTCCATTTCGCCCACCGTAAAATATCCCTAAATCGACGTAAATTATCCCTAATTGCCGTAAATTATCCCTAACTCTACGTAAATTATCCCAAATTGCCATAAAATATCCTCAGCTTGAGGTAATTCATCCCAAATAGCCGTGAAATAACCCTGAATCCATGTAAATTATTGCAGCGCACCGTCAATTGACACAAAAACGACTTAAAATAACCCATACAAATGTGCACAACGGCTCAGAACAACTTCACACAAGACGATACATACTGAACAGGTCGAACATCACCGTACACTAAAGTCAAGCATGACATCTTAAGCGGGCTGCACATCCAGATGGGAAACACGCCGAAGATTGGGACAGAAGTAACACGGAACATGTAGAAAGTTATATTGACAAGCAGCGATTAGAAACAAAAGAAGGGATCAGAAGGTTACAGATCCATTGGCCCTCCATCGATCGGTGAAGGAAGGAAGGGCAGTTATCGGAAGAAGGTTATGTTGATAAGTATAGAACAAGCATATATGACAACCAGAATGGGACAGAGAATGCTATGAGTGATGAGTGTAAGTGATTCAATCCACTTCAACAAACATCAACATGATACAGGATATCATAATTCTACAAAACTGACAACATTCCTGAATCTAGAGACCTCATAATGAACGTCATAATTTTATATCATACATGACAACCAGAATGGGACATGGAATGCTATCATAACTGCCTTACCTGTTTTCTCTTTATTCTCATTCTTCCTATTCCCCCTCGATCTCTTGCGTTATAATACCAGATTCTCATCCACGTTATTATATCTTCTCTGCTAATGTCTGTGTACGGTGGCTTCGACAATACGATTTCTGCGATCATTTGGGACTTTCATAATGTGTACACTTACCTTCGATGGCGTGTCTCAAAGTGCAATCTTCAAACGCTTTTTTCCCCTTTCCGCCGGCATAAGTGATGTGTAATGCTAATTATGTCCCAATGGTTTCCCTCATACACCGACGAACAAGTTGTCGTGCGGTGGGAGCATGTATTCCATGCAGATAATCCATCTGGTATAGTTATTTCAATTTATAAGAAACCTACCACAACTTTCCGATACGAATGTGTTCGTACGTCGGACTCCAACTCCTTGAATCGCGCGACTGTCTGAACGGGAAACAGGTGAGCGCGTATGTCCCGCTCATCATGGCTAGTGGAGGGTCCGGAAACCATCCGGAAGCTATCTTGACGTTCTTTTATGAAGGCAAACTCTTTCACAACATGATTTAGGGTCACCATCATGCTGGTCAGTTGCCCCAGCAATGTGTTCAATAATTCCCTGGAGACAGGGACAGTCGCGGAATCCACAGATGAGCTACAGCCGAATGCTGCAGATGGGACCGTTGGAGCAGGTATTGTGGAATACAGTGACGGACCGGACATTTTGGGGAGGAGACATAGGAGTGGAAAAATTTC
>JTDE01006313.1:0-21407 GCA_014338405.1 Paragonimus skrjabini miyazakii
TCCTAGTCAGCATAGCCCGCCGGATCAAAACAGTACACAAGCCCGACCACCTCGCCAAGGTAGCAGTATAGGTCGGGAAGGTGGACTATAGCTAATGAAGGTACTAGTAGTAGGCTGTCCAACGGCAGTTTTCAACAAATTGGCTAGATGTTCGTTTTATAAAGTCTAAATATAACATAGTAAATATGATCTAACATGATATATTCCGTCCATTTGTCATTTACATGGCGATTGTAAAAGAATGATTCTCATTCCTACTGTATGTCGACCGTAACGGAGGATGGCGTAATTCTCTCAGCGGTTAGGAGCAAAATTAGTGGGAAGATTGACCACCCTATGTTTCAACCAAAGTATGTGGTTTCATCCACGGACTCACCCATACAAACTTACAGAGGCAAAGTAAGGTCCTGTGGATATGTGTCATGTTAATAACTATAAAAGCAGATTGTAACCACATTGAGTAGTCTTCCTGCATTTGAACAGATGATCAGTAAATGACTTCGTCTGATAACTTTCTTTTGTTAGGACACATTCACCAGTTAATGATGCACCTTGATCCCGTATGTTTCCTAACGCGTACCCTTACCTAACTACTTCAAATCGAAACTTTACATAAATTGCATTTTGAGCCTTTTTGATTACTGTCGACTGAGGTGGATTGTACCAAAGGGATACAAAAATGTTTTCTAACTTTGAAACACGATGCCTGGTTCATGTTATTCGGTTTCAAAATCCCCCTCACTGTTTCTCACCCTTGCCTGAACAAACTGAGGAGAGCTGACCTATTCGAACACGTGGCGTTCGTGCTACGAGCCATGGCTCTGGACCACTTCATGTGAAGGCATGATTTGAAATACGGGCAATTACAAATATCGGTGGGGGTTTTCAAATGTCATTGTTTTGGGTGAACATGGACGGCTTAAAGCTGTCAGCTTACAATGAACTTTGAGTGGAAAGACAACAATCAACTTAATTGGTTTGGCTTCCAGCAGCGTTCATAAGACCAATGTACGCGTGGATAAAAGCATGAACTTGTAACACAAGGTTGGCAAGTTCTAACCCCATTGAGACTAATTCCACCTGGCAAGTGGAAACAAAAGAGAACTTCAGTGGTGGAACCTTGTTTTGAAAATGAACTGGGGGGTAAAGAGTTTATCTTGTCAATTTCGAACTGTTCTGGTCGCAGCTAGTTTTGAATAGAGACGCTGGGAAGATAGTTGGTCTGATGTAAAATTATACTAATCGGTTGTACTCATGTGGTCTTGTAGTGAGTAAGCGACACAGCTACCGGAACATCTAAGTTCAACCAGGCTCTAACCCCGATAGTTGAGTATACATGAAGCGTTGATCATAGGCATCTACAGGTTTCCAAGTTGATGTCTGTAATCTGGGAGAAATAGTTACCGACTTTCAAGGTCGCGGCCATAAAACTACTTGTAAAATAATTTAACTACTAATGGAGGGCACACGGTTATCATTTATGTTGAAGGCAAACACCTTCTTGATAAACAATGGTTTCCATAATGACCGGCTTTGACTCTGTTTGAACATATGGGGCTAGGACAGTAGTATCGCAATCCGCACTGGTGACCGTCAGATTCTGAGCTGAAGTTCTCGTCAACTGTGCCACCGTTTTCAGTGATGCAATGATGATAGGCACTTTTCTACAGGTAACCGTCCATCACAATGTACATCTAGGCAGGTAATAGCTACAGAGACAAAAAAATGTTGAAATAATCTCATATTTATCGTGCTCATTCCCGTGTCTACATTGCATTGCCATTTTCTTTTTGTTTGAACCAGTCTGGTCTGTACACCAATGAGGTCGAATCATGGATCTGTTAAACAGGACAAAAGTAAAAATTTACGGAAGATAAACCTTAAAATGAGAATGCCGTTCCGAGATAAGTATACCAGTAGAATCTTGCAGATTGTAGGCGTCTTTTCCAACGCATGACCAGACGCTAGCTCATCCCTAGCAGTTGAGATTGAAATGTATCCAATTTTAATACAAATGTGGATCAGTGATTAACCACATCCATCTAGAACACAGTGATTTACCGATTCGAACTAAGCAGAATCAATTTCAAATATCTTAGATACTGACTATAGTCGTGTACCCGACTAGTAGCATAAATTATAAACTGCTCATCGAACATTAACCGAATTTGACAACATAGTACATTTTATCAATGCGTTATCCCTTCTGGGAATGTCATCTTTCGACTGACCTCAAAGAAGGTTGTATGAGCTCATTAATAATATTCAGCTCATGTGAGACACGTTGGTAATAGCCTTCGCTGATAATTTGACTGGCCCATAACTCTGTCGTCACATGAAGTAGGTTTGTCTCGTTATGTGACAGGATAATAGATTTATGCAGTGAGCCCCTAAGTATAGCCTAACAACTTATGCTTAAAATAGAAGCGATGAAATGAACTATTATTGTACTATTTGGGAACTTTTTTTATGCGTACACGAATAGCATTGTATGATTACCTGTGCTATATGTACCGGCTATTTCAGATTTCTGATGAGTAGTCGGGGATTTGTTTAATTTCAAACTGAAAATCATACGTAATGGTCAACACAATTGACTGATGAAAGTGTGACCAAAGTTTTGATCCCAGCTGTGACAACCTCTAACAAGAGTGAAATTCGAGTCTAGTGTCCTTTTCGAAGAAAGCTAACTAGAAGGTCTGCCTGAATGTGAAGGCTGCAATAGAGCGTGAGTGATGTTTCAGATTTGTTTGAGAAGTTAGGTCTAAAACATTAAATATATATTACCCGGTTAGTATTCACAGCTGCATTCCTGAAATAGTCTGATGACTAGTTAGCACGACATCATCGAGGCTTGCAAATCAAGTTATCAGTGAGAACAGTTATTGCACGATAAGAAAGGAACGTTTACATCCCATCCAGAAATACTAACAGAAACCCACTGAGTTATAGAAATGACTACATACTAACCCAATTCCAAGTTGATTGCCATTCCACCATACCTGATAAGGAACCACTGGAGTGAACAGAGTTACGTTTCAGTGGAGCACTGGTATAGGTTAAACCCAAACGGCACAGTGATTTGGAAGACACCCAGACACAAATCACAATCTACCTTTGCTTACTGGAACAAATTGGGAAATAGTTGTTTTCTGGAGATAGGATCAATAAGTCAGTTGGTGGCCGTGATTGTTATGAGCAGGCAGCGTGCTCATTATTCCCGTCAGGTTTTCTTACCAGAAGCCCTTATTCATGAGCACCAGTTGGCTGCTAGTCATTGGACTAGAATGCGACAGGCTGAACGCGCACAACATCCACGATGCGCGTGACACCCTGCAGTGATCAGCTGTGCTGCCACACGCACACATGTGCGGACGAACAATGGTCACGATAATAGTCTGATGATGACTCCACGCAGGCGTCAACATGCTTAACAAACCCAACCATGTCGCGGGGGGAGGCGAGTGTGAGACCGACTGACCACAAAAGTACATTTGAAAAGCCAGCTGTTCAATTGGGCGCAGAGAAAGCAGGAGACAGTGAACGTCAATGTTGTTGGTGACCTTCACCGTCGCATCAGCTTGGTTGTTCGACGAGCTATACCCGCATTGTGCGCATCATAAAGACATCAGTGACATTTCGATAACGAACATGCTGGTCATTGTTCGGGCTGACCAACACGTTTACATGTGTTGATGGTTATCAGCTCACTAGTACAGTTGGTAACACATTGAAGGTCGACAGCTGAAGTTAAGACATACTTTAGGAGGACGGGTGGGTGAGTAGACCCTGGAGACGGGGAAACTATGTTGTACGCACGATTATTGACTGTTGCAATCATGCTTATAACTGGAGGGCCGACAGTGGCTGGAACAGAGCAAACGAAAAAAGATGCGTGGCGTTAGTACGAAGTCTGAGTAATCAAAATGTCGTTCAACAACTTGATTTCTGTGATTTCAACTTGGAGAGGAGTCCTAGTCGAGGGGTCACCGATTGGAGTTAACAGACAGTAACTGTGTCTCCTCTTAAGGCGATCGGGCAACCTGATCATTACTCACAAAGCGAAAGCGGCTGAACGTTCAGACATGATAATTCGGTCGTGCCTCATGTGATGTCAATGGCGCAGTGGTAAGCACGGTTGCCTCATGAAAGCGTGGCCGGAGTTCTAGTCCCGGTAGTGACAAGGATATGCACTACCGACGAGCTCGAATGAGAGCAAAACTCGAGTCCAGTGCTTCTTTTCGAAAGGGGCTGACTGGAAAGTCTATAGGAGTGCGACAGCTGCGGGTGATTTTCAATCTATATAAGTAAAAGATGTTGCTCCGACGGAACCGGGAACAAAGAACCTATAACATAAACCCGTTTCAATTGGGTTAAGGTGCATCTAGCAATTAACCTGGAAGATATGCATATGCAACTCGTACACACTGTAACAACCGATATTGTCACGATTCTCCGTCATAACGTCATCATTCGTCGTGAAGTTGACTACGAAAGTCAATATTCATTGTCCCGTTCGAGTTGAGTCGCTATCATATTTATCGATTACAGTTTATGTCCTGCTTGTCTTATAGATTCTTGAGTAAAAACAGATACGGTAGACAATGGCGCTCAGTTAGCACACGACGCTGCTTCTACATAAACTCTGCACTTTTACGGGAACGCAGCAACTGAGCAATGCTCTCCCAAAGCGACTAAACAGTTTAATGTTGCTACCGTAGTGTCGGTAAACATTGTTCATGTGACCTATGACGTATATCCGGTCATTCAATCAATCACTATTTTCCCACTCGTTTAGAGTGACTCTAAATCCTGTACTACGTCTAAGTTACTTCCAGCGTTTCACAGATTTCGAGATTACTAGTGGTTCTGTATGTGGATCACTTGTTTTTGCGGTAAGTCTTTTTATCCCTAACTAGTGACGGGGTGATCAAGGACAACAAACTAACTCACTTCAGTTTACTAGATAGCAACTCGTATATTTTTTCTGAACTAATCTAATCTTGTTTCGTAGGACTAGCTCTGTCAGTCCTTCAACTTCCCGAAATGAAATCAGGACTCAGTAGTTCGCCCTCCACATTCTAAACAATTGTCAGTTGTTTTCGTCGTTGTCAATCAGAATGCTGAATTCGATCGAAGTGCAGTTCATGCCATACCTATGAAGCATCAACCATACTGCTGTATGATCCACTCGATAGAAGGTATTAGAAAAATCTAAAAAGACAACATCGACTAGTTTGTGTTCATCAACCGCTTTGGTTCATTCGTCTCAAACAGTAAGTAAACTCATAAGAGTCAATTTTATGAACAGCTGTTTCCGGTCATTCTCAACGGGCTTTTAGAATTACATAGGGTACATGCAATTTATATATGAAGAATGACAAGTCATATGGGTCAGTAGAGTCATAGACATGGGGCGGATCACAGTCTACTGGAGGGGGTTGGAGTTTTGGTGAATGTGTGACACTGTCAATCGTAGCTGCAAGTAAACTATCAGTGCATAGAATCCTCTTTCAGATCTGACATTTATCTAAAAATAGCACCAGTGGGATTAAATATTTACGTAACTGATCATCAGTCAATCTGTTCAGAACTTTTGAAACGACCGGTAATACTATGATCAGTCTATAGTTAGTGTTCTCTTTGAGATCATCCCCTGCAGAGATGGGTCACACAGTGGATACCTGCTAGGGTTTTGAAAGCTTGCCATACGAGACAAATTGCTTAAACTATTTACATACTGATCTAGACAACCCTTTAATGCCAGAGGAGAAACGAGATCGGGATCTAGGAACTTGTTGTTACAGACTGTTGATGGCCTTTGGAAGACTGCAGAGTGTAAACACAAATGTCTAACTTGAAAAGACATGCATGTTCTTTGTTCGAACTGACTTTGACGCATCACAGTGTACCATAAACCTCTCGCAACTCCTCCATTTTGTTGAGGTGGGATGCTGCATTGCTATACATATCGTCACCGAAAGTTACAATATAGTACGGCTGTCGGAAGCCCACCTTTAATGGCTTACAGCTGTGTGGATTTTCCCTTCAAGAAAATTAGTCCAAATCGACGATTTGTGTAGCGGTGCTATTGTCTTCGGTTAATGAAACGGATGTATCCAGTTTGCTCGGTTGCGGAGTTTTTAAGGTGAATATAGTGACGCAATCCATGAGCCGTCTCAAACCAACATTGTGTTCAAAAGCAATTATATGTATGCCGTAGACGTCCATGGACTTAATAGTTGTGCGCTGTTGTTCTCCACCCCACCACACTTGTGTTATATATAGTTCTGGTTATTGTTATTTGGTATTGAATGGGCAGCATGAAATGCTGGCATCTACAAAAGTCCATCTTCTTACCGTTATGTTAACACATCGTTTAACTTTGGAACAGACCCTCCTGTGAGTGCCAACACGACAGCTCGGCGTGTGATTGAACAGTACAACGCGCGGGACACTGACGTTCCAAGTCAATCATACGAAGTTATGGCTACCATGAGCTAAGTGAGTCGTAGGCAGTGGATACATACCGAATAAAAAAACGGAAAGACAAGATGTCCTTGTGCTTTGAACAACTAAATCGAGAATTACTGAAATGCTGATGCGATCAAAATCTACAGAGACAGTGTATGTCACCCTACCTCATCACCAGTGATTTGGAAGGCAAAATAGATAGAAAAGATTTGCACACTCATGGCGAATTCCAACGTGTAGTCTGAGATCGGTACGTTGTTAGCGAAATATTTTATAACCTGTCCTGGGACGTTTGGTGCGAATTTCCCATCACTATAATGAGAAAAGTGACAGTACATAAGGAACACCTCATTTACTGATCACACAGTTAGCACTCGACGCATAAAAAAAAACGAATAGACGGGGTGCTTCATGGTGTTCAGTCCGCATGATTCAAAAAAGCACATTTCCTACAAACTACGTCATTCCTGCACAGATTTGTGACGTTTTTACAACTATGCGCTGGCTGAGTAACCACTCATAGAAATTTTATGTTGTTGGGGAATACCAGCAAACAACATTCACGTGATCTTTAATGAGTATCGATCAACGCTTCATTCTCGTTCCCGCATGACCCTCGTCCAATTCAACAGTTTCATGTATAAAATCTCCTCGGGAGGCTGACTGGATCGCATGAACATTCCCACAATACGAGGAGAGGGTGGTTCGGTCAATTTACGAGGAAAAGAATTGGTCTTCCTTTACCCCAGTGTGAAATTCTGGAGTGAAAACAAAGTACTACAAGGCTATTCACTCCAAATACGGAAGTCCAGATGTTTTTTGGAGTCGGATGAACGAATAAAAGTGTTGTAAACCCTCGAAAGGATACGCTGGTTCGTCCTCGATAAAGTGGTGCGCTTGACAAAAATCGGCTTCTCCTCCTAGTACTAATTAACACGGGAAATCCCGGTCCCGAAAATATCGCAACTGTCCCCGTAGTTTGCTCCCAAGATAAACCAGAAGACGCGTGAAAAAAGCAGCTTTGCTCCGCCCCAAAATAATGTGCGGCCATGAGGAAATTACAAGGTATTTATATGGCGCGCAGTGACCTATAAACACTCTCAAATGGGAAAATAGGACGGTAACCGAAAAAAATAGTTAGGGCCACTAAGCCACCAATGAACATAGCGGAATAAGGGTCGGACAGGTAAAGAAGAATAGCCAAGGTTACCTCTCGACCGTTCTAGACAGTTCCGCTCATTCTGATCGGATCAATCGTCTTTCTCGAGGACAGAGGCGGTTTTGGGCGAAAAAAAAGGACTCCCTAACAGAAAGTAGCACGTAGGAGCGGGCAACAAATGGTGCTGGAATGCGAGAATGATTAAGCAGAATTCAAATACCAACAGCAGATTGTTCTATGTATCCTGGGTAAGTGTTTATTCACCTACTGCATGGTTGTAAAAACGCAACAGGTCAAGACGAACACAGCACAGTTTATATAAAAAGTGATTGTTCGGCCGAGCGCCAGACCTTCCTCATGAGACGACCTGTACAGCAAATACGTTTGATCACAAATTAACTAACGCACTTTGAAAGTAAACTTTTGCTTGTAATGAAATGAGTGAGTAATGTTTGTATCCACTGTCATCACGTTTCCATGAAGGTGCTATTTTGAAAACGATGCGCATGAACTACAGGGTCTCCCCACGCGGCAAATCGGTTACAAAAAAGTCACGCAAATTGAAACGAACGATTGTAATGGGGATTACTGTAAGGCCGATATCTGCGTTTATATCAGTAACGTCCTATCGTCTGTTTAAAGGTCCAGCTACTCACGCAAAAGGAACATAAAGACACTTATACCATCATCCGTCCGCCGTTTCTTGAACCAGTTAATTGCTCCTCATCACAACTCAAAACAGTCGATACGAAAGGCAGACTAACGCAACCAAAAACGTCACGGACTACAATTCCTGCATCACTGAAATGTGGTTTATAGTTGCCAAACAGAATGCACTTGTTTCCGATCATCAGCTCTTCGTCCGATAGATGTGGCATTTACAAGTCTGACTGAAAGAAAATTTTGACATTCTACGACGTCGTGGTAACGACCGGTTAACACAGCGTTCACGACGTTTGCTCTGATTGGACTCGTTTGAGTTTGTACAGCCAGAACCCGAGGGATAAACATCGACAACAAATAACGTGCTTTTGGAAAAGTGGTGTTTGCTTCTATAACACGAACAGCTCAGAAAGGCGGGGAGGAATTACAGCACCACAAGCTAATTTTGCAATCACGCCACCAGATTAACCGAGTTCGGGATAAGTGGCCGCGTATCCCAATTTAACAAGGTGAAGCAGTGGACAACAAACCTGTAAATACGGGTTATTCTGTTGGACCAGTTCCAACAAGCTGAACAGTAAACACCTCAAGTGTGCATAATTAGGCACAGCCTTTAAACTGCAAGGTGATTCCCACCATGCAACAAACTGGATAACATGCAAGCTAAATATCGCCGAACTGCACAAAAGGCCGACACAGGTTGATGTCTATGCGACGACTATCGCGCGTCCAATAACGGTACAACTCCGGGTAGCCACCCCATACAAAATTCAGCAGGTCTTATGTGGTAAATAAGTTTTGCAAGAAACTTTCTGACAACTGACTTCAACCGGACGACATACCCGCGAAAATGATCTTCACACCATTCTGACTATTTGAGTTTTGTGCACGTAATTTGGTCCTGGTAACACAGTACAAATTTGTATACGAGGCTCACAACGGAGTGCTTGGGGTTTACTAACATGTAGATGATATCGCTGATGCTAAGTCATCGCTGGAATCACCTTCGCGTACACTTTCCATCGACAGTTACACTACGGAGTCACGGTCAACTTGCCAAGGTACTCGTTTGATATTCCCGGCGTGATCACAGAGCATCAAACCTCCCTACACGTAGCTAGGCTTCCTCTAAAGGTGCAAGATGTTTCATTAAATAAGCGATATTGTACCCCCAGGGTGGCACGAGGGGCAATACAGAGGCACTTCCAATTTATAGGTACAGAGGTCAGAAAGCACTTTTTAGTGATTTCAAGTCTTATATGGTCGAACCAAGCTCAGACACCGCGTTGACTTTCGAACATCATCATCATCATAGATAGCAATACATCAGTGGGTCACACTGATGCTTAACTGCCACCCAACCACGAAGAAAAAAAGAAGGGGACGGGGAGGGACCTAACTACTAAAAATAGTTACGTCTATATTCAAACACACGACGTCAAAGTGACTACATCTTGAAAACAAACCGAGTCCCAATTGAAGGTAAGGCGTGACTTTCGAGCACACGCATTGCATTATAGTAGTCTGATTAGTTGGCACAGATCTACCTTCAGTGTCCACCCAACAAATACCGATGAAAGAGAATGATGACGTTACGCTTGGAAAATTAAGGGGACGTTGAACTGAACAAGTTTGGTAACCAGTGGTGTGGCGGACATCTGGAGCTTTCACTGTTGAGGTAACCCCACCGACCCGTGATCCATTCCAAACTGCACAAATTAGGCTGCAGCCTAGCCATCTGTTAAGAGGTATGGCACGTACATTCCCGTACCCAAAAAGCCTTTGGCGAATCAAATGAGCCCATTGATAACACAGCCTCAATTTCGCAGTGCTTTACAAATAAACGCCAAAACAAATAGGTGATGGTTGACGCCCGTCAGTCTTGTTCTCTAAACTTCTAACCAGCTCAATTGAGAAGCAGCGCTTTCGACCGAGTTAATGACACAATATCAAAGATTCCACCATTTCCCCTGTTACTAACGGTAGAGTTTTACTGGCAAAAACCGACAACGCACGCTTAACGTCCACCCAGGGAGGTCTGATATCTGGAATATATCACCCAGTTCACGATCGGTACTTGTCATGCTATAAGCGTCTCGCTCAGTAACGCAGCGAAGTACATTACAGACAACTTGATCGGTCTCGCAGATGCGTAGATAAACAATTTTCATGCGGAACAATTCTGCCCACCAAACCCATACAATTAGAGTGAGGCACGATAAGATCAAACAGGAGGGATGAACAGCTATGGCAGCTTATAGCGTGATCCATGGCTGATAATGTCTACTCCTTTTTGATATCCCATATGTTGCATATAGAAGAATGTGCTTCAGTCAAAATGTTAACGGAACGTTCTGTCCGGCGCAACACTAATCAAGTGTGTATGTACGCGCATACAATGCAGACGATCATTATTGGGAACATGTGTTGCCTCTGATGACCGTTTACACCATACACACTCAAGTAGGCCGAACGTTTTACTATCCTCAAAGTACACCCGGAAAGCAGCAAGGCTGTGGTGGCCTGGCTAACGTCACCGCCGTTTACGTTAGACCACAGGAAGATTATTTAGTAGCTGATGAGAGCTACTGACGCACGGGATCAACCGCGACGTCGCGTACTGTAGCTGCGCAGTTCCTACTGGACCGCGCTCTCTAATCACAAACTCTGCGACAGTGTGTAACAAAGTATACTTATTTCCTTCATTTCTGTAGTATCAAGTTCAACAGAACCTTGTCTTCCCGCCGCCCTTAAACCATGTGTTTCAATCTTGCTCAATCCTGGGGTGCACAATTCGAGCATGAATCGATAGCTAGTATATTAATCATGTTCTGAAGTGCATTTACTCCGATATCTCAAAACAGGGCAGAATGAGACCGGGAATGCGCTACGTACACGGGCGAAGTCAGGACTCACGGCGGCTGAGATCATAAAGGAAAAAGAACCCCACTAGACGTTTATCTCGTATGATGGAATCGGTCGTTCAATAGCTTCTGTTCAATCCACCAATGTACCCCACCACACAGAGTAATAATCCAGCTACCCATGGTTAGGAGTCATGCAACCACGGTGATTACCAGCCTTGACTAAGCAGCAAAAGGAAAGCATGAGACCTGATTAACAAGACCACTTAAGACTAAAATCGAACATTCAACATCTCACAAACAAGCAAACGGATGAGAGTAAGGCATCGCTGTCGACTTACAAGGCCCCGTGCCAATAATTACAATTACTTCAGACAACTCAGCTAAACGAGGGCAACATTCACGAACTCAATTATTCAGCACTTCTCAACGCCTCCAGTCGCCGACTCTGGATCGTGAGGATTCCAGCCCGAAAGAAGAACCCAACCTAGGGCGGCTAGCCTTTTAGTGAATTCCATTTCTTTACGCGAAGCCATCGTGTGTTCACCTTACCTTAGTCAGCCGCAGTGTCAACAGTTCTCGACCTTACGGACGGCTAGCGACACCACTAACACACGCCTCAACCATTTAGGTTTGTGTACTTAGTACTATGCTATTCCGTGTGTTTCTCAGGTTGAACGGCAACCCGGCCCATCATACCCACGGAACGGCTCAAAGATGAAAATGTTGATGTCCTGGTCATTAGATTTAGAAGCACTTATCAAAACTTCGTCTCAGTCCTCAAACGTAATATAGCCGATGGCCAGATGACCCCGTGCTGATATTCTTCAGAGGGTAAAGCATCAAAACAAGGTTGTATCAGCGCTGGCGATTGACGTTTCTGTGTGAGGGTCACGCAATGATAGCCTCAAATTGATCCCTGTTTTCCGCTTTATGATCTCCTGTTCTGTAGTACGCACTTGATAATATGCAGAGAAATTTGCCAGGCCATAAATCGTGCGCATTTACGTGTTTGACTGCTTTACTAAGATAGCCTCCATGTTCAAGAAGGGAGCGATACGACTGCGAATCCTTCCACGACTACAGTTCTAACAACCACTGGAAATCGCCAACTCAGCGCAGCCCCTGAGGCAAGCAAGATCAGTTATGGTTTCGTCCTCAGGGTTCATTACAAACGTGTCATTCACCTCTCTGGTAGACATACCGACCAGTGGTACGTTTCTAAGTTAACCTATTTTGTAAGCCTAACGCTGTGGTAGTCTATAGACCGGA
The DNA here is from genome assembly GCA_014338405.1 of Paragonimus skrjabini miyazakii. Lineage (NCBI taxonomy): Eukaryota > Metazoa > Platyhelminthes > Trematoda > Plagiorchiida > Troglotrematidae > Paragonimus > Paragonimus skrjabini miyazakii. The sequence goes on from JTDE01006313.1 coordinate 12,433, forward strand.
TTTTCGACCTCGGGTAATTCCCAGTTTCTGTGTTGGTACAAGCTATGGCGAATCAAACCACTCAACGCAAAGCATCCTGAACCCGTGCAAACATGGCAGCCACTCTCTATTTAAACGCATGTCGACACTGATTGCTGACAGCGCACAGGAAGTTACCCCCTCTAGGCGCGATCTACTTTACCCTTGTTCTCGTTAACTCATCGATAGTATCCTGAATACACAGCCGACGTACATTGTTATACCCGTCATCCGGGATTCAGGTGACCATAAAAACCTAGACCGGAGCAATTGAGGCAGGTTGGAGTTTGGTACACAATGAGCCCAGAAAAACTGTGCGGCAATGAAAAAGATTCACGAAACTGAAGGCTTATTACGGATTGTATTTCACAATACTGACCGCGTAGAAATGTTTAGACGGTGAGGGACGATCTTAAGAAGAAGACTTTTGAGCCAGACTCGGAGTGAAGTCTCTCAAGTCAACTTCCTTCCGCCACATAAGTGACTGTAAAATATCCGAAGTTAATGTTCTCCCGACAGTAACATTGTTCAACAACTACGACTTCCTCCTTTTATTTTAATCCCCGAGTTTTTGCCTCCTCTGTGCCCCCGGGTGACAGGTGTTCTCCAAAACCAAGACAGCTAGTAAACACTGGCGCCTTCAATGTTCGCACTCTACGACAAGTCAGTCAGCAAGCTGCTCTGGCAAGCACTGTCTCAAGTCTGGAGCTTGTGTTGCGTGTCGGAGACCTTAGTCTATGAGTCCAGCACCGTTATCCACTTCAGCTCACCTCCAGATAACTGTTGATTCAAGCGATTCTCTCTAAGGTTTAATGGTGAAACCAAATCTCGTCGTCAAGCTGGAGTTCCAGAACAGAACGGGGTGGTTCCCAGTGAATAGTCGTTTGTGTGCTGCCAGACTAAATAAATCGGTTAAAGTCTATTAACGCAGATCATAAGTGTTGTGCTTTCATAAAAACGGCGTACGCCCCAGCAGATACTACTAAAGATGTGTTTTACGATTTTCTCGACGACCTGAAACAGACTAAACATTGTGACATCAACATACTAGCGGGCAATTCTAACGCCCAGCTTGGTCACCATTCTACAGAGAAGTGACTGAGAGGTACTTTGATGTCAGGGGCACAACGCGCTAACAATGGCAAAAGACCGCTGCAGCTGTGCGCCTCATTGTCTCTGTATTTTGGGCACTGCATTTCAACACATTAACAAACTTTGGCACACGGAAACCCCTTTGGGCTTCCCAGCCATGGACACAACAAACGCTCACAGATGGCGCCACTCCAGTAAAGACTGTCGTACATTTTGGAGCAATCACCTGGACACGGATCACGCCGTTGTGCCTGTCTATTTTGTCATTTATCCAGAGGTCATACGCTCGGAACCTCAAGATAAGTAACTGGTATTCGAGCGAACAGAAGGTAAGGGACCCCTGCTGGGAAGCATTCGTGAACAAACTGCCCAGCCCGAGTCGGGTGAGAGAACCTAACGAACATTGGGAGCAAATCGCAACAGCCATGAAGAGTTATGTTCCGAAGAAGCTGCGCAGTTCCGACAGAACTGGATTTCCGTCACGCCGATATGCACCATGAACAATCGTAGCCTGATTCCACCCGGCTCTAAAAATGACGACCGTCGAGAACCAAACGCAATAATCGCATTGTACGGCCTACGATGATAACGGACTCCACATCCCAGCTGAGCGGTTGCTGTACGGGGCGCTATACACTGAGACCACCAACAGGTTGGGTAAAATCGCGTGGTGACTAGGCAACAATGTGGTCACGAAATATGAAGATCCTGACTACTCCACTGGGGTCCCCGTGACCACCCAAATCGCTATCCGAAATGGCGGAGTGCCGCAGTCAGTAGTGTACCTGCGACCACACCATATTTAGTTCTTCCGCCTAGTCTTCGTTTATTATTAGTACCTAGTAACATCTTCAGCAACAATTCTTTTTCTAGGTTATTCTATGTCATTGTTCAGATGTGCGGCAGCCCGAGCCACAGTTTCTGGTCAGACCCATGGCCGCTATGATGAATGTCTTTGTAAAACTTATAAACCACACAAACGACGTTGGAAGACAAGATGGACTCAATCTGGAAGATCTTCAGTAGATGACCAGGATTATTGGCTCACCCAATCGTCAGCAGACCTCTGGTTTAATCTAAATCTGAAGAACTTAGATCTATAATGTACGAAAAAAACTGCTCAGAGAGCAAGTTGTGAATGGCGGCTTCACTCAAACTCTTGGCGGTTACCATTGGAATAATCTAAAAAATCAGGCTTGACGAACCAGCCGACTGGTTCACACGGTATGAAGAAAAATAAGGCAGAAAGGCCCCAGCGAGTGGTGATGTACTTATTGATCAATGCCCAGTTTGCCGGGATGTATGTCAAGTTAGGCTAAGAATCGCACACCGAACTATCGCTTGAGGTAAACTGAATCAAGTATACAGCAGATGCTGTTAAAACAACCAATGAATGCTGGGTACGGTCTCACGACAAAGCAGTATGGAGCATCGATGGCGAACGGAAACTACCGTCCAAATGACCAGAAATGCCAATGTGGCTGCAGTTACCAAAGCGATTTGATAACTTAATACATTAGCTCCTGTTTCAGTGGAATGATCGGAAAGGCCAGGAAAACAAGCAACCAGGGCACAATCTATCCATGAACACGTTGGAGATAAACAGGATTTACGTCCAACATAAAGAAGCAAATTTGGAAGAGATTGACATATTGGTCTTCAAATGTAACACGGTAAAACGCTTCAAATTGTCAGAAGCATGGAGTAGAAAAATAGGTGGTATAAAGGCGAGTGAACGCGAAACAACAACGAAGGACACAGGCGTGGGAGAATGAGGGGAAGATCAGCCATCCCTAGGTAAGAATACAGTTGTCGGAACGGTGTGAAAGACCATGGAACTCAATATGAGTCTGAGGTTTGGACGTGACCAGTCACGAGTTTAGCAATCAAACGAGCGAGCTACATGCCAGCAATTAACACCAAAGCCATGATAAATAGACGACTCAAACGAGAGAACAAACGCAATGGTACAAATGAAAAGCCATAATGATGGGATCAAGTATGTAGATAGTAAAATAAAGATAAAGGGTAAAGTAGACAAATGCGTAGCATTCCATTCGGAAACGGAGAAAATGCACAAACTAGTATAAGACAGTCCACAACAATGAGTGTACACAGTGAGCGGTAAGTTAATCCGTATGAGATGGTCTAGATCATAATCATGTCACAACGATATCCACAGTTGAATGAGGATAAATATCACAAAAATGGAAGAGAACAGATCAGCCGCCGGAACAAACCTACTGGGCGCGCATCGATGGCATTGTTGCAGTAGTTATTCGAGCTGCACTTCACGAATGTCTGTTGGGGTCCAACCCCGTTGAATGGCTTGTGGTAGACCAGCAGCCGCGAGAATGAGGAACCTGGGATCGCAAGGGTAGACGGTCGCCTTCAACTGTAGTAGTTCCGTTGTTGTTGGTAGCGACCCCATTAGTGTGGTTACTGTATTTTCCCAGCCATGTTTCGCGTGCGTGAGCTCGGCCAAGGTCTGTCCGGCGGCATAGCCGTTTGGGTGATGCGGCTGCTGAGAGTGCAAAAATTGGGCATGGTGCGACTGAGTGACATATGGAGCGGAACGTCGTGAGGCACAAATTCGAGCAAAGTGAGGTTGCTCATTTTCTACCTCACTCAAATAGATCGCATCGCTTTCGGAAGCAGGAGAGGACGTAGAAATAGAATTGGACGGTGGATGAGAGGAGCGGTCGAAGCTGCCACTACTGTTACCCACAGACGATAGAGAAGTTGAAGTTGAAGACCCGTTAACTCTTCGTGGCTGCAGCTGTGTGCTTGTGGCTAGGGGCATCAGGACAGCATTGTTTGGAAGCAAACCGGTGGAGTGCTGTGGGGAAGGTTGGGTGGGTACAGATGGTTCTGGGGGAGTTGTCGGAGGACTGCTATCGGCCCTTATCACGGCCTCTGAGAGTTGAACCGTCCCGGGCTCAAAGCAAGACTGGAGATGCTGATAAACCTCCCTGATTTTGCGCTATTCAAAACAAAATGCAAAACTACCTGAATCTACAACATGAAGGATGGTTACAGATTGACAATTTCAGTTGGAAAAGACTGAGTTGGACAAACATAGACTTATCAGACGTCTATCAGTTTGAGATTAAATGGCCTGATCGCCTGTGCTTTTTCTTCGCGATGTACTACTGTAGAAGGTAATCAACACCACAGTGCATGAGGTGAGCTTTCGATATAACGTTTCCTCGATGTTGCGGCTTTTTTCACAAACACCTCACGGCACTTAATCAGCCAACACGACTCTGCAAAATGGCTGAATATCATTAACCCGCAACGATTTGACAAGAATACTTGGAAATAAGTCAACCCTCAAAAAACGACTGAAAAACTTTAGCGGAACTAGCAATACAGAAAGCAAGACACGGAGGAAAATAGAAACTACGGCGACGAAATATGACAAAAGATCAAGCGGATTAGTGTGACAGGGAACCTCAACTAGTAACAAACAGATGAACGTCTCGTTCTAAAAACGGTCGGAAAAGTATGTGACGGCTATCGCCCTTCCAGCTGGAAGCACCAGAGTACAAACTTAAGCGCTGTATGTCCCTTGAGAAAATCAACGCCTTCGATGTACAAGTCAACGTTGTATAGTTGCAATGATTAAATAAATATAATGGAACTTGAAAGTAATCCACTAGGAACGGTCAATAAAAACGAACCGCAAGCAGAATAACGACGGCAAGAAACAGAACAAGTCACATCACTTTATCCGGCTGTGCCACTTAATTTGTGCTCATACGAATTAAATCTCGACCGCAGAGGCATCGAAAAAGAATACCATAATTTTACGTAACGATCTTCTTCGACCAGCAAGACATGCATGTGCATAACGAAAAACGGTAGGTTTATTTCGGTTTAACAACTAAAAGATGATAAAACTTACAGCCTCCAGCCTGAGCAGCTGTTGAATCCGTGTGACTGACCGCAATGCGACGTCACTGAGATCGGGGTGAACAGTCAAGTTCAGCGCGTATAGTATGCAAGCAGCAGCCATGTAGCTGGGCAAATACATCCCAAGCTCCTCCACTGTGGCAGAAAGCAGAAAGGTTAGGTTTATTAATAATTCCATGTAGGAAAAAAAGCCGCCCGTTCATAAATAGAAAACACTGATAGCACGCACCAAGGTCTCATGTGCATGTCAGACTAAACGGCGAGTGCATTCAAGTTGCCGTTAGCTCTGATAAAGAAGGAAAATGAGCAACGGTAGGTAAAGACAAAATTCGATTCGAAGATTCACCAATGGATGTGAGTGTAGTCACGAGAACCAGAGACGACAAATGGTGAGTAACAAAGTAGCTCGAGACTGTCAAAAACTTTATAGTCCGTAATCAGATGTGGCTAGCCGTGTATTAACCGATATCCGCGTTGAAAACCGACTACTTTACTAATGACTTCGGTGTGAAATCGAAAAAAGTAGCGGTTCACTGAATGACGTGACAAGATTGATGAAACATGTCAACTTCTCTTTCTTGACGAGATGCGGCAAGCATTTTATTACAGATTGCTCACTCCATAGAACAATCTAATGAAAGTAGACAATGGAGTACAAAAGGTTTAATTCCACATACGTCTATACAAAGAAAAACCACTACAGCGTCACTCAAGGATATTACAAACATTCAACGAAATCTTATCAGAAACGAGGAAGCTTAGGGTTGTCAACTCACAAATTACACTGGTTGTTGCTATAGTGATTTAACGAATCACAAGAAAACCTGGTACAACCAATCAGTCGGTGCATAGACGGGTGGGATATCGATCCATAACTCCAGGCATTAGGATCCGTCACCGACGAAGTGAAGCAATGAACATATCATACTTGTGGCGAAAACTGAACTAGACCCATCATCGTTATACATTACAGATAGCGGTATATCGGTGGTTTTCATTGATGCTTAACTGTCAAACAACCATGACGAAAAAGGCACATCATGTACAAGAAGACAGAAGGGGATGAGAAGGGACCGGACTACTTAAAAAAGGTAACATTCAACACCAAAGTGCCTACACCTTGCAAACAATCAACCGAGCTATAAGTGGAAGTAAGGCGTCATCAACATGACGGTTAACTTCCATACGACTTTCACTGCCCCACGTGGTAAAGTGTACTTACTTAACAAACAATTCAGCTAAACAACGACAACATTCACGCCACTGAGCACGATTGGCCGCCACCTGCCCCGAAGTCTCCAGCTACGGACTCCATGGGTCGCGAGGTCCCCAGCCTGGGAGACGAACCCGAAATACAGTGGTTAACCTATTGGCGGACTTCATTCCTATGCTATGTAATCATCTGTTCATTCCATCCTACGCCAGTCGGCCGCAGCACCAGCAAAGAGTGCTCGATGTGGTGAACGACTAACTGGCACCCTTGGTACATAGCCTAGCCATCTAAGTCTGTGAGCAAAAGAATTCTTACGGCAGCTATCCCTGAATATCCGCTTCCAAACCTCTTCATTGCTTACTCGATGGTGCCACCCGATACGAGCGAGAGAACGCTGATCAAATACCTGAAAACGGTTCACGTCTTCTTCTTCGTGAAGTAACACATTGTCGCCTTAAGTATGCAACTTTTAATACTCACAGAGATGCCTCTTCGTTGTCAGATGTGTCTCAGATTAGCGAATACCACCTTAGTCTTAGAGACATACGATTCTCTTTCATTCCGTACACCTCCGCCGCCGCCGATGATACAGCTTCCAATGTACACAAACTGGTCAACGACCCCGACAGCTGTATTACCTAGCATTGAATCTGCCTAATCACAGCAGTCTTGCACTTTGAGGCTGCAAACCCCATTCCAAAGTACTTAACAGATAGTGAAATTGTCTCTAACATCGCTTGCGCTATTTGGAAAGTGTCAAACATCTTGTCGTCAGCATAATCAAGATTAGTCAGTCTTCCATCAGGTAGGTCCACGCCGGCACCTTGAGTGCCAGAGACAGTCCACTATTATTTCGTCTATCATAACATAATACAAAAATAGAAAGTGGACAGCCTTGACGTACACCGTTGCTGGTGCTTAAACTGTCAGACAGTTCACCGTAAATCCTAACCTGAATTGAAGTATGGGGATTAAGCGCCAACAGTATATTCACATACTTGTTTGGTGCATCCCTGCGTTCAAGCGACTCCAAAAGTGTAGATCGATCTATTGAAACGAATGTACCTTTATGGTCGAGAAAAATAGTAAATGCTGGCGGGTGGCACACATGATGTTGCTTCAGAATTTGGCGAACAGTAAAAATTTGATCAATGTACCTCAGCCCGGAACGAAACCCTGCCTGTTCTTCCTTAATGTTTGCCTCCCGAGTTGTAGTCAACGAAGTATAACGGTAGCCAGAACCCCAGACAGGGTCAAGCTAATTCCCCTATCTTTGCTGCAAGAGCTCCGCAATAAGGAAACTATTGTCGAATGATTCCAGCGCAAAGGGATGTCCTCCGGCTACACAAGTCGAAAATGAACTACACGCTGTCAACAGAAACCAATACCAGTGCGAGATGCAGTAGTAAAATGAGGCAAATAGTGAAACTGCAAAGTTCGTTGTACACCTTTGCCCAAGTTACTCTACTATCTGCAACCATAACGCACTTGATCTTAGCAGCCAGCACCGTAGGGCGCGAACGAACGGAAAATCATAAGAAACCATAGAAGATTGTAACTAATAGCACTTGCATTATAAATAACCCCAACAGTGTAATAGCCAACGAAATTCAAAATAAACCACGAGAATCATTAGCTTCCCGAAATATGGCAGTTGTTGGAAACGAAACGTCTGTTCACCATTAGGAGGCTAAATTTTTGGAAGGTATACTACCAACCGTCACGTGACTTAACTTGACCTCTTGGTACATTCAGACAGCGATCGACGTGAGTAACATCCGAAACCAACGAGTACTCATCATTGTGCAGTGAGCACAGAAAGAAATTTTCCGCCACTCTACTGAGAGTCAGTGGTTTCGTCATGGTGTAAGTCACATTAAGCAAGTTGCCGCCGTGAGGCACGCTAGGTATAACCCAAGGGTATAAGTAGGAGCGAATTGATGTGGCAAATGATGATAACCTGGCAGTCCATGAAGGGTATACGGAAATGGAGCAAACTACACACGGAAAATGCAGTTACGTATTACAAATTCCCCCGAACAAAAGCCACCTCATTGGAGAAATTTACTTCATCCCAGACCATTCATTATTAGAAGGGAGGACTGCTTCGTACAAAAGCCAACTCCAAGCAAATACCACCAGTACGACCTAAGCTGAATATGATAATCGCTGTTTGTCTTCGTGACACCTACATTTATCAAGACTGCACAACGGTCACGCAGCTGCCATTTACACGACGATAGACAAACCATAGGGCATAAAAAGGACAATAGTGATATCTAGGTTGACTTGACTTATTTACGAACGGATGCACACAGAGGACGAGACGGAATTTATGCTGGCAGATACAACTGCGGTAGAGCAGCGGAGTATATATTGTAATGTGCGACCAAAACCAGCAGGTGCGCACTAGTTGAATTTGATTTGAAGACGGTGCGTGATGCTGTGTTGTCGGCGCCATCTCAGTTATCGTTTGTGTAGCAGATTACATATATCAATTCGACTGAACACCGATAGGACACAAGTTGTAAATGTCACTACAATGAAGAGTGCCAAGGATTCGATGGACTCGCGAAGTCAATAGAACAGTAGGAGTATGCGGCGCCTAACGTCGATCCGGTTCAATAAATGAAGGCGTGCGTAGATGGACTCTGAAAGGTGGATATGAAAGTCTGTCTGAAACGAGAAGTTTGCTCAAAGAGAAATTAGCCGAAATTGTTGAAGAGCTGTGCAGCAG
>JTDE01006315.1:9333-25286 GCA_014338405.1 Paragonimus skrjabini miyazakii
TATGTAATTTTCTGCGCATTTACATAAGAATTGGTAAACACAGTGTGATTTGATGCCATTAGGTTTATCTTTGATTGTAGGCACAGGTAACCTGCGAGTCTGATTAAGGACCCTCGATTTGGCGGCGTTGTAAGTCCGTTTCAACGGATAGACATCTCGTTGGGTTGTTCGTATCGTCGCGATATCCCCTTTGAAGGGCAGCTTAATATATACGAAGTTTTTGGGACCTCATCATTCTTACTGCTTTTGGGTCTCCATTCGCCATGCCGCTGAATAAAGCTTCTGGGGGGTACGCATTACTCTCCGGAGTTGTCTTAAGCATTTCTAGCTCTTGCTCACCACTGTTCGATGTGCAAATTTGGTGTGCTCTGGTGAACAATGTTCTCACTACACCCAGCTTATATTTCACCGGGTTGAAACTAGTGAAAGGCATATACTGATCAGATCTTGTTGGTTCCCTATAAATGCTACGTTTTATTGATCCGTCGAACCTTCGTGCGATGAGTATGTCCAAGTAAGACAGACTGTCATCAGCCTCTGTTTCACGTCACCTTGAGGTTGGGATGAACGCCGTTGAGCTGCAGGATAAATTGGTCAGATAGCTCTCGAATTTTGGAAATGACCAAGGTATGATCTACATATGATGATATGATAGTTGTGAGATGATATCACCTAGTTGCCCTTCTACCATGATCATGAAAAAATTGGCGAGAAAAAGGCCTAATGGACTATCCATCGCCACCCCGTCGATTTGCCTGTGCGATGTGTTTTGGAAATTAAAACCGCAATTCTCCGTACGCAACAAAAAAGCTATATGTTGTGGGATGTTGACAACCTGATACTTTACTGTCGGCTATTTTTCTTTTACAAAATACCCTTAACAGGTAGATCAACACACATGGGATAAACGATAGAAATGACGGTGACTGAACTCAGCGAACTACTTGAAGAATTCAGCTGCATCTCATCAGATACATACTGTAATGTTCGCGTCCATTAATTAGTGTCAAACAAATTAAGCGAAAAAATGCACGATTATGTACAAAGATAAAGAATAATTCATCGTATATTACAATTTTTTCAACAGTAATCAGACTTGCAGGTTACCTGTGCCTACAATCAAAGATAAACCTAATGGCATCAAATCACACTGTGTTTACCAATTCTTATGTAAATGCGCAGAAAATTACATAGACAAAACCGATAGATCATTGATCTCAAGAATGGAGGAACATCTACCTGAGTGGGTTCACAAACAGGTCTCAAAATCGGACACTGTAGTCATAGAGAATCGTAAGCCCCCAATTTCGTTGATCGGACGACACAATGTGGACTTGACCTCAGCCTTCACCATAATAGTACGCCACCACAACCCACTGTTCCTAAAATTTGCTGAAGCCGTCGCGATAAACCGGCTCAAACCTGTGTTGTGTGTACAAAAACAATTACTTGTGAATCTGAGCCTGCCACGGTCCTAAATCGCGGCGAGTGTCATTCAGATCACACGATTGGACGCTTTTGTTAATGCTGGTTCCTTTGTTCATACCCCGCAAATACTGTAGACATTAAATTGGAAGTTTCCTGTGTTATTGGTTATTTGGTACTTACGAGCCAATACGAAATGCGAGTATCTACTAGTGTTCGTCTTCTAATTGTTTTGTTCAAATTACTGAAGGGATATACCTGTTTTATATATAGGGCTGCTTGCAACTTAAGCTGGGATTACGTGTCCCCAGTTGTTCCCAAGCAGAATTCAACAGATTGCATCTCGCCAGTTCCTTATGGTAGCGTGTAGTTTTCTATAAACGTTCGCTGTGAGTTAATCGCTTGTGATCATTATCAACACCATTAAACCAGTAGCACATCAACCGTTATCCTGAGTAGGTCAACATATATTTGTTCGCTTCCCACAGTAAACCAGATCGCCATGTATTTCTGTTTTTAGGTCAACATGCCGAACTCCATAAAACCAAGCTAAGATTAATGAATGACGGCCAAACATGGCAGAGTGAGAAATGACAACTGGGTGAGCGATCGGTGCCCAGCAAAGGCTAACTGACAGGAATTGAGAAGCAAATAACAGGCTGCCTCATCCACTGAGCGAGTGAGCATTCGGTCAGTGTAAATATGTAAGAGTGCAGCAAAGCGCTCTGTTCAGCATGATTCATCTAGACCAAGTGGCGCGTGGTTGCTGCCCGGCATACTGAGAACAGTGTGATCCGACATAACTCAATATAACCAGAGTCAGACACAGACCGAATTAACCAACCCAAGGCCCACAAGTTCGACTTGTCTTCGGTAGAATGAAAGTATCGATTCTATACCGCCATCAGAGGCATCTACACTTACAGTCTGCACAGTCCTAGAGAAGTAAGTTTGCGAACAAACACGATAATTATAAGGAGTGCGTTACGCTCCTTACCTCGCCCAATTCGATCAGTACTCACAGGTATCAACGTTATCCCAGGTTGTAATCACCTAACAAAACCCCCTATGATTCGAATGTTTGCGTCGACCCAAATTAAACGACATCCAGATTCTGGATATATTGTTTTTCGGGACGAGCCTGGCTGCCAGAGAACAATGGATCTCAATCTGGACAACAATTTTGAACGAATTATCAACGCCGATCTCGATACAGCAACAAGTTGTCGTCATCACGGATAAAATGGTCAGATAAAACATGCTGGCAGGATGTGAAATAGCATAACTCAGTAACGAGGACACAAACAGTGATATGTCAGGTGACGCAATAAGGCTACGACACGCCACAATTCACAAATGGCGCGATAAACCGACAAAATCAACATGGCGTGTCACGGACTCCATGGAAAAAGTAATAGGTTTTGGTCAGTCTTTTAATGATTTATAAACGTTTCATTCATGAATACAACATTTTGGTATCCATTGTTTGGTGAAAAAAATTATTGTGCTAGCAAAACCCACTGGGGAAATACCGTATTTTTACTTTATCCATTTGCTATCAACGATGCATGCTGGTTTCCCGCCCAAAGTTGTCTTTCTGATACTGGAACGCTTCCAAAAGCGTTCGTGAACCGTCATGTGATACTGATTGTGGTAGCCGAGACACCGGGACCTGGCGACTTGACTTGAAATGCTTGTCCACCCCTGTGTCAGTTACTCTGATTAGGATTGCCGCAGCGTGTTGTGCTCGTTGACTCACCAGACTCGCTAAGGCACACGTGCCTGTTATGTCTGGACTCCAGGTTCATAGTTCGGAGGCGTACTGTATATGCTACCATGTGATGCAGAATATCGTGTGTTGAACGATACTACCGGGCCGCCGAAACCTAGATGGGAGCAGTCACGATATTTGGTTATTTAACTGGTGTGATCGAAGACCGGCGTCGTCACAACCGAATCGCCTGAAGTCAATCATAGTTCAAAAACGACTAACTTGCTACCGATGTAGTCACACACACACAGATGTTTATCCGTACGTTGTTAAACTAGGCACTGTAAATTGGTTGTCTGTCCGACCGAAAACCTCGTGACTCATTCAGCGTCTAAATTGGTATGCCCAGAATGATAGCGGGTAACTAGTTCGAGTGGATTGGGTGATTCAATTTTCCTGTTGAGCTATCATGAGGCAGGATTGTTTGCTGAACCGATACAGTGAAAGCCATGAGAAAGTTGTCCCGTGGATGATGCCTCATTCTCATCTAGTACGCGACTGTTTAGATTTGATCGCATGTGTGAATGGTAAATGTACATTGATTGCAACAGATTCCCTCCTTCTCTTTCGTCCCTTCTCCTTACAAAAACGTTGTCTCGTATTAAACTTTGTCATACTGCCAATAATAATATTGAATATCCTCATATACGAGGGGGAGTCAAAAAGTAATGCCAATGTTTTTAATTCTGGTGAAGTTTTTCATTAAATTACTTGAATTTTTTCCCAGTTATAAATGATTATATCATTTACGTTATGTAATAGTTTGTTTCTTACTTTTCATGTTTTTAGACTCACAAGGAAAATTCAAAATGGCTGCCCCCGTAGAGTTGCGTCAAAAACAAAGAGCAGTGATTGAATTCCTTGTTGCTGAGGGGGAAACCCCATGAACATTCACAGACGATTAACAAATGTGTTTGAGGACAATACTATAGATTATAGCAATGTATGCAGGTGGGTTCGTCGTTTGAAAGATGAAAAGGTGGGAACTATGAGCGTAGCCTCCTCCTTCTGCAAGACAATGCTCAACCCCACACAAGCATCAAGACAATGGAGACAATCGCCTCATTCGGGTGGACAAATTTACGGTATCCTCCATACTCACCAGATTTAGCGCCTTCAGATTATCACCGCTTCGGCCCCATGAAAGAGGGTTTGAGAGGCAAACATTATTCCAGTGACGAGGAAGTGAAAACCACAGTGAAGAAGTGGCTCAAAGAGCAGACAACAAAATTTTACGAGGCAGGGATACATGCGCTCATTCAAAGGTGGAACGTTGCTATTGAGCGTAACAGTGACTATGTTGAGAAGTAGGGATGTGATCCACAGAAGACCAGCTTTATTTTGATGTATAATACATGTTCATGTGTTGGTAATTATACCTGTCCGAAATAAAAAGGCATTACTTTTTGACTCCCCCTCGTATAATACACATCAGTAAGAATGCATAGGTTGTCTGAAACATCAGTCATATGCATATGAAAATGTCATAATTATTTGTTTTGTAGTCGATTGAATAATAAAGTCTGTTGTATTCAACTCTGAACACCGTGAATCCAAGGTAATACGACAACCAATAGCTTGAAAGCATCAAATAGAGATGAGCTTTGATTCGTGCTGCGGATAATTCCTAGTCAATTTCTCAAACGGTTCAAAATAAGACTCCGTGACAATTGATTTGAATCAGTTTAACAGAATCCACGAAGAATACTACTTGCCTCCATATCTGAAGTTAAGGATCTTAACTCACATCCGTTTCTGGGAACCTGTCTAAGCTATGTTCCAACAATATCTAGCTCACACAGAGACTTGCATACCATATGACTTCAAGAGTTACTTTAAAGTAGACGGTGGAAAACTTAATTAACCCGACTGGAATACAATTTAGTGCGGTTCTATAGGGTTGATAAGTAAAAAAAATGGCCCGAATATATGCTGATTATATTGTATACAGTTGAAAAAAACTATGTACAGCATCGACCAACACGGTCAAAGAAGAATAATGTGTGATAAGAAAGCAAATTGACGCCAGCAGAAAGTCAAAAAATCAACCAAAAGCTCCTAAAAGAGTTTGGCGTACAAACAGATCGGTGGCGGCAGACAGCACATCACCGGAACACAGTACGGACGCAAGTGATGGATCGACTGCCTCAGGACAGCGCTGGGTCCATGCGATTTCCGTTGGTCGGCAGACCAATCCCGTAGATGATCCTATCGCTTGTTCATCCGCAGTCACACAAGCCAGCTCATTGTTGAGACACTTGAACAAGTCCTCGCCTAGGTAACGCAGACTGACTCCAACGTGAGGCAAGGCTAAAGCGCCTCGGACCCGTTTCTGTATAGGGATCTGAAGGAGATATGAACAACACAATTGCAAAATTGACATGGTGCTCAGTTGGAAACAGGCTGACATTTTAAAACCTAGCACGACCTCTAGCAACTTCACTAAAACAAAATGGTCTAAACTGTTGAAAAAGGAGCAAAGCAAACAACGATTGGACAAGGAAGTGGGTAAGAACAGGTAGCGTGTGGTAGCTGGATCGCACCCGTACACGGCTCAAACTCGTGTGCACTGGTTGGGTGTTGACGCACCCAAAGTGAAGTAAACGAGTGGTTCCCGTTTCGTTGTCAACATCGTCGTATCGATCAATCGTGTGACTTTTGATAAATACGGCTGATTCGAAAAGTCACTGTTTAACTCGTCTCAACACAACCCTTCCATAGAGCGGGGTGTGATGACTGTCAACTGCCTCATTTTGGCGACCGGTTGAAATGTGGAGAGCAGAGACTGGTAAGTCCAGATTTTGTCAAAGACAATTAAACGTAGGAGTGGGCGTGCAGAGACTTGAGAGTCGATATACCCACAAAGCAAATTCCATTCATGGGATGTTACCTGACCAGCTGAAGAGAGAGAGCTGGTCTCTCTAGATCATCCCGTTAGTGGTTTGATCTGCAAGGACTTACTACAGGAACACTTACAAATAATAATGTCCAATTAGGATGCCCAGATATTTCGAATGGTGATGTTCTGACTAATCGATAAAAGTTCTTACTGGTAGCTAGATCATTTAACAAAGAAACGTACCTTTTTTACGGTTCACTAGAACAGATTGCGTTGTCTACTGGTTACCCAATTGCGTACGGTCCTCGGTATATGGTACGGAATCGGGTGGCGCGACGACAGACAGTCGATAAGAGGGAGGGGCGGTCGTACGTAGATAAAAGTGCACCAAGACGAAAGCGAGTGCAGTACCTTTTCTATATCCGGTTCGAGCCAGATACCTCACATTAAGTGACTCTAACCGGTTGCGTTGTCCACGTATATGTATGTGCACGTATGATCTGTGCAAAGTGGGCGCCGGAAACCACCCTGCTTATTTTTTATTCAAGGGTGTGCTTGCATAATTTCATTTTCTTATAAACAAACACTCTTGCTAGTTAGTGAATCTCAAGCTCACTATGAACACTCCACAATGCATCCACAAAATGGTAAATATTGTTTTGCTCTCAAAAACAGCTGTGTTTCTCGATGCCGTTGTGCGAAGTGATCATCCAGGGCAGTCTATGACCCTTCCCGCCACCTTGGCGTGGCGGTCAAGTTTGTGCATTGTTTTGTTCCGGAAGGCTATGCTGGGGAGCAGTCAGACAGAAAGCATCTAAGCTCAGAGGCTTGTATGTCGGATTACTGACAGTTTAAGGGGTGCTTAGACAGTGAGACACGGATCTGTGAGTTTACAAAAGAACTATATTTATGGTTGAAGCCCTGTTTTCTTCCGTGTACAGAATGGGGTTGGAAAGGGTACCCTCAGACAAACAGCACTCCGATCGCCCAACAGTTCACCGTGGCCGTCGGCATATTACCATGTACGGTCGAAGCTTGATGTAGTTTGCAATATATCTACTGCGCGCGACGGTAATCGGAGTGAGTCGTTAACGTCCTACTTACTGCACTCCCGGGCTTGGTCAGCCCCCATTGCCAAGTGAGTCAGACTTTTGGTTCATTAGCTCAGGGTGGGGTCCTCTAAGAAAACCCTATTTCGTTTTGTCTCACAGGCCAAATTGTTGAGTCGAAACTTAATTTGGGGCATCAAATGCATGTACGCTGTTGGACTGATACAGCACCGGACGGTCGGAATGTCGCACTATACTGATCGCCATGGAACTCAGCCGCTACGGCATCGGTGTCGCAACCCTGAGTGAAACAAGCCTTGCAGACCCAGATAAGCTCCGAGAAGCAGATGATGGGTACAAATTTTACTGGATAGGTTACCTGGAGAACGGCGCTCGGGGCACGGTATGTCTCCCATTAACTAACTGCATCAATACTTTGCTGATGGGCGAACCGCACGGCATCAGTCATCGGATCATGTTCATGCGATCGAGGTATGTGTGCCACATTCCTTAATGTTTATGGTCAAACTGTGTCACACCGACAATACAAAGTGTGGTGGATTATCAGGCCGGAGGTACGAGTATTCCAACATTCGGCGGAATGCCTCAACGCGGGTGGGAGGTATTCCGCCGAGTGTTGGAATACTCGTACCCCCGGCCTGATAATCCACCACAAAAGGACCAGTTCTATGATCAGCTGTCTTCCGTAATCCGCTTGACACCGATAGGTGACCGATTGTTTGTTCTGGGTGAGTTAAACGTACGCATTGGACGGGATTCAGCATCCTAGCCGGAAGTCCTCGGATCCGACGGCGTTGATACAGTCAACGGGAACAGTGATCGTCTGTTTCACGTGTGTACTACTCACGAGTTGGCTATCACAGCAGTTGGATACAAGCAATATCACGATTTGGATCCACCCCCGAAGCGGTCATCATCATTTGTTTGATTACGTGACATTTGCGAAGTGCGTATCACTCGAGTGATACGTGGGGCTGACGGTAATGGAGATTACAGACTGATCAGCACCAAACTGTCTAATCACGTCCGCAAGTTTGTTTATTGTAACTCATCCGAACAACGTTAGAAACTGGATGTTAAACGACTGCAGCACTCAAAGACGAGGATTACTTCCAACGTGTAGTTTCCATCATCTGAGGGACGCTCTTGTATTCACTACCCCCGAAGAGAATAATGGCAACGCCCCAATTAAAAGGTCACGGCAGCAGCCATCGAGTCGAGACATTCAGCGCCAGAAACGACCGAACTGTTTCGGCAACAATGTAGTCATCTCCGGATTGGTATGGGAAAAGAATGCAGGCGTTTGCTGTTTCCACAATTGACCTGGATAATGAAGCCAAAATAGTCACGTTCCGGAGAGTTCATCGTCACCTCGCTGAACGGCTTCGTGGAGTCAGACGACTGGTGGAAAGAGAAAACTGAGGTGATACAGGGCTACACTGACCGCTGACAACACACGGAGTCTTAACATTCGTTGAAAGCGATTTTTGGCCCAATCGTCCAGTCTACTGATTGATGTGAACTCTGACATTTTGTGCACTTAACCGGAGGACATTATCAAAATCTGACGCAAGCACTTTGGTAACCCATTAAACCATCCTGCTATCACTGATCGAGAGACCGTGAACAGCCTGCATCAATAAGATGTTAACGCTTCACTTTCCCTCGCCTTGTATTTGGCAGAAATGTTGAGGGCAATTGTACAACTGCGAAACGGAAAGCTTGTAGGTGACGATGGATTGCAAGGATAAATTCAGAAGCATGGTGGACAAGTTTTGGAACGTGATTTGATCCAGTTGGTTCACTCCGTCGGAGAGCAGGAAGTAGCCCCTCAAGATTTCACGGATTTCGTAACCTTACGTTAGGTATTGTTGAGCTGTGGTAGAAAGGTGCTCGCAAGAATTCTGCTGAACAGACTCAATGCGGAAATTTTGGAAGTTCAGGTTTCTGAGGAGTGGTTGAGATTTCGGGCGAGTCGTAGTAAGACCCATGTGTGTGATGTGTGACAGATTCGAAAGTGTTAGGAATGTAACCAGCCGTTGTATGCTCTCCTTGTGGAGTTTACCACGGCGTTTGATTTCATGAGCCGTACGGCCTTATGGATGGTGCTTAGTAAAATTGGATGTCCAGATAAGTTCGCTAGTTTAATCACAATGTTGCATTTGAGAAAAAAGGTGAAGGTGCAATCGTGTGGATCGACCTATGATTATATTGACACTGTTAATGATGTGGAACAGGGTTGTGTCCTAAGCCTAGTTAGTGCTAACAGTTGGTTTTCAGAACTTTGAAGACAGTGAATACCACACGGGTGGTCGTCTGATGAATATTCGACGTTTCAGCATTTGCGACGTACTTTGAAAATGCGCATGTTTCTGTTCGTAGACAACAATGCGCTATTTGCAAATAGGGAAGCGGAACCTCAACGACTGACCACGGCCTTTGTGACCGCAATCTCCAAATTTAGAGTGGATATCAACACAGGTAAGACATTCCCTTTTTTCGGCCTTTTCCGGACGGATGTGTTGTGCCTGCACGTGAAATCCGTGTCAATGGA
This sequence comes from Paragonimus skrjabini miyazakii, assembly GCA_014338405.1. Classification (NCBI taxonomy): domain Eukaryota; kingdom Metazoa; phylum Platyhelminthes; class Trematoda; order Plagiorchiida; family Troglotrematidae; genus Paragonimus; species Paragonimus skrjabini miyazakii. Next base: position 18,993 of record JTDE01006315.1, read on the forward strand.
GATAGTGCTGGTGGTTGCGCACAAATTTGCTACTTGGGTGGCAATCTGTCGAACGTGGACCGCGATTTGCGAGCTTGTGCGCCGAAGACCAGCCCTGTTTTCGGACGTCCTGAAAGACGTATGCAGAATAACCACAGCCTGAAGATGAAAGCAAAGCTGCCTGTCTATCGTACAATGAAGCTGTTTTCACGGCAGTACGGCAGTGAAACTTGACCACTGTATCAATGGAACGCACGGCTACTGAGTCGCTTCCATTTGCCACGTCCAAAACTCATCTTAGGTTTTCGCATGGTCGGAGATGGTTCCGAACATTGAAGTACTTCGGTGAACGGACAGGGACAAGATGGAAGTCGTGCTGATGCTCGATTAGCCTCGTTGGCTAGGTCACGTCCGTAGGATGAGCGACAACCGGGTTCTGAGGCAGCTGCAGTACGAGTAGATGAAATCAGGTAGACAAAATCCTGGTGGTCAAAAGCGGAGATACCAAGACGTTAACCACATAAGTTTTTCGCGTTGTTATATCGATTGTAAATCTTGAGAGGACTTAGCCTTGAACCAGACAATTTGGAGGAATATGATCCGGACGGGTGTCCGACGGTTTGATGGACGACAGTTTGTGCAGTCATACATTGAAGCGCGTGGTGCGCAAAAGAATTACAGGTGCCATAGATTGTGGTGACATGACTATATGGAGTTGAGATGAATGTGGTCACGAATGCGTCGGCTGTCTCGGATTCTTAGACCATCAATGTCGGCAAACAGACGACGAGTACGTTAGGTCCAAGTAAGTTATATCAATTGTATCTTATTTTTGTATCAACCAACGACCGCAGTAGCTTGGCAAATCGTCCGCTCTCCTATCCAGAAACCTCGGTCATTGTGGCCTTTTACCCAGTCTTTTCTTAAGCTGTGTTGTATGATGAATGTTTTGCTCGTATTCCAGTCCAATTTTACATTTTTGCTTTTCATCTGGGGTGTAATGAAATATACTCTCACACTGAACTGCATTTTGCTTTAGATTTTCAATGTTTCTTATCAGGCCAAATCTTACCGCAGGTGTCCCCAATTTTTTTCGAGATAACGGTTTCACTTTCATGTTAGCCTACCAATAGGCTAACCAGTATTGGTCAGCTGGACATAAAGACCTTCATTCACTAGTTTGCTGGTCTTATTCCTTCGAGATTACATTGGATACGTAGTATGCAAGTAAAATCACAAATGGTACAGCGCAAACCACTTATGATGAATGCAATGCTCAGGCGTTCCTTGGCTTCGGTCACTGTAACAGGCTAATCTGAAACGGATGCTACCAACCATGTGTGTGCGCAGTCCAGTGGAGCAGTGATCGACAGCTGGCTCTGTCGATTCTGTGCGTGTCATTTTCCCATTAGTTTGACCTATCATACGATTTCTTAGTCAAGACGATCCACGCTTTTGCTTCACTTTGCGCCTAGGCTTACTCGTGATTGTTGCTCGCGTTTAGTCTACTCGTACTAATTTGCCGTTTTGGACTTAAGGGATACAACACAAATCACTAAACTGCCTCTATCCTTAGGTCAAAAAACGAAATTCATGTTCGCTGCCAGCTACTATATCCCACAATTTCCATGAGTTTCTATCGGCAGAACAGAAACAGGGCCTGGATTTATGACAAAGGAACATATGCGAAAGTGACAAGGAGATGTGCCAAAACATTAGTTGAAGACGAAACCCCATGTTGTCTGTCATATTGCACTTAACAACTGTAAGTCACAAGGACAAAATTGCAGCATTCTTGACTATCCCGACGAATGTTTACCGTTCAACTGTTCCGAAATATTGATCAACCGGTCTCAAACGCTCAAGGATAACTGACTGCTAACTTTTGCTTGTCAATGGGTTGGCAGTGTGTAACAGTTACTATCTAAGTCACGAAATTAAAATGCACATTGTAGCCCACGGTAGAGCACTAGTAAAAATTCAGAAGGTTTGAATGGTTTTAGACAATCCATCTCACATGCAGGATAGATGGACGTTCGCTGAGTGCTTGCAGCAAAAGTGTACCGCAGATTACGGCGGACAGATGACCACAGCAGACAGGGAATATCTTGGCTTAACCATAAATGCTCCCATAGCATACTTCGCGTCAACTGTGACAACCGAAATAATAATCATGAAATTGGTGTACGGCAGCCGATAATATAATTGTCCAATAAGACTACTATAAAGTAGCTCAAATTGCTTTATTACATACGATTTACTTAGCTGAACGCTGCTTATGGAAGAAAGCAAGCCCTGGAGTCCAAACACTGTAGACCAGTCGGCAAGCAAGGTTGCCACTGTTTAACTTATGCTCCAATCGAACTGGTGGCCCGGAATTTATCTATCGCCCACCCAGTTAATGACAGATGCAAACGTCAGACGGGCTACTTGGTCCCTGGTCATAATGGGGGATTATATGTCTGCGTGGGTTTTTACGTGACGGATATGCAGTTGAGCGCTCGTTGCGTATTTCAGCTGTTAAGCCGACAGCAAGCTATCTAGTCAGAAAATCATCTTACTTCCCCTCCGTATGGCGACCACTATGAAACGTATCAGGTTGGTAACCGGGGACTGGTCAGCGATGGAAAAGACAGTCGCTTCGTATATTAGAAATCTCATTTTGATGGGACGATAAATCAAGAAGTGATGAACCAGGTATTTCATTCTACAGCGCGGCGGATAATGCTTATCGTGCCGTCGATGCTAAGTGCACTAGCATGGTCCTGAACTAAATGAATATGGCCTACAAAATGAGATGTGGCTAGGGTCAGTGATCGACAATTCACTGTAACTTCAATCGTGTCACGCGGAATACAGAATTCAGAGCAAGAGAACAGTGCATACCGATATACAGATGAGTGGGAGGATGCCAGGTGTCTGAACAGAGCTAAAACGGTCTTTGAGACAGTACTGGCGGATCCCACTTCATATTGCGCAACCAAAAAATCAGGAAGGCGGGAAATTGTGCGTAAATGGGATGGAAGAATGGCCCGTTTGCTTTGCATTGAATACATTAAGTGCTTTTCAACTGGAAGGAATACTAAAACTGCGTCGATCTGGACGGCAAATACAACAACAACTCAATATCCGCATTCAAATCCAAACTGTCGGAAGCTGATGCGTAAATCTGGCTCGTTAAAGCGCGTACACAACACCGATTAGTCTGGGTAGGGCGTCGCGTTAATTGAAATGATTGTTTGAACAGTGTTATCTTCAATAACACCGGTTAGTTTAATGATTTAGAAAGAACTGTCATCTGAAGGAACAACGAAGTTAACAATGGAGGATGGAATACTAACATTAGTTGCATGCAGTAGCATACTTGCGGCCGCATGTTGAAAGTCTGCCTTCCAACAAGATCACGCTTCGACATACGTAACGCATCTTTCCATATGACAGTTTTTACACAAATACCTCTAATAGTTGCTCTGCAAGTAAGAGAAACTGTAGGTCATTAATGTAAGAAAATTGTGCAGAAATGGACAAACTTTTTAACACAGTGAAAAGTTGCAAAGTACAGTTTGGCAAAGACAGCGTATTAGTGAAAGAGGAATATAAATTTTTTTTAGTAAAGTCTGCAATGAAGGCTTTCATTGCCGAAAGAAGACGGAAGGTTTGTATGTTTAGGTAAAATTTGTGAAGCTGTACTGGGAATGAGACTTTTCACAGTGGACTTTAATTATTTCGTATTCGTTTTTGCGGTTTATGACACTGCTAGTACGATTTTACACTGACTGCGCTGTTCTAAAACCTTGTTTCGTATTTTCACATAAATAAATAATTCAAGTTTAATAGTGACCAGGATAAGAAAACGCAGCGTCAGTCATTTTGTTCACTGTACTTGACAAGACCAAACAAGTTACCCAGATAAAACAAGCATCAAAGCGGGCGCCCCAATCGATTGGAGGCTCCGTGTGGAAACAATACGCATAGTTTTCAACCAATACCGTCACCAACCGGGCAATAGAAATCAAAACGGTCCACCAACCCGGGTAATGTTGGGAAACGTACGCCATTGTTCGTGCACACATCCACTGAGAAACAACACTTAGAGAAAAAGGCTAGGTGGTCACATGATCACAAGCCAACGGACACACGTGACGTGTGTGCCGTGCAGCCGCGTCAGAACTTAACCCGAAGACCTAAGCCGCTAAAAGTACAAACATCAATGGTGGTGTTCAACACCGATTTAACCGGGGTAGAATACACGCGCGTGCGTGTATGCAGTGGAAGAGGACTGCTGATAGAGGATAACATTGAAATCGTTTCCTTTCTCCCAAAACAGAAACAAAACTACGCGACGACCAGCTATGGGATTTCCAGGGTAGATAAACCTAGCCAACGACCATGAGAATAGGATAACACGAACTGCATATGAAAGATCATAGACCCACGGACGATGATCTACAAGCAGCAGGCTTAAATTATTTCAGCATGTTACCCATCACACTGATCTACCTCGTCATGCTGTGTGAAACTCGAAACAGACACAATAAGAGAGGTGCGCAGAGAAAATAAACACTCAGTTACACAAACGGAACTAGATAGGTGAGGAAAACAGTCAAAACTTATGGCGTCGATACAATTAAGTTGTTACCGTGAAAAGCTTAAGGGTCCCTCAAGAATTTCACATACATATTTCTCACATCAGATCTAAACAAGCGGCTGATGTGATATGAAATAGGAGACCGCATTAAACACAACATGCAGTTAAAATAGTAACAGCTGATGAATCCAACGAAATTTAATGAACATTTTCCACTACATGACGATTAGAAAGAACTACGTCCTAAATTAGTACTGCACAATTTGCCTTGTCGATGTGGATTGTGGACCTCGACTGAAGAAACTTTGCACATGGACAATCGATTAACTCAGGAAAAGTTCAACTAATGCGATAACCCAGCAAATTTTGGATAGGGAAAATGTCCAGTTGACAAGATGATGACAAATGTCAGCTTGACGGAGTAGACAACCGAAGGTAACTGATTATATTTAAGTAAACTCCTAATTGAACTTGTCTTTCTAAGATGTGAGAAGTGAGGCAGAGAGAAAACATTCTTATCTATCTATGTTCTAAAGATGATGATGAAAATAAAGCAACTGACCAAGAGTTCAGTGCAACACTGGACCAAAAGTATGAGGCCACCAAACTGACATATGTGAAAGAGATAAGAAACATTCGCAACAAGGAGGTCATCAATGAATTCGGGGCTACTGACCACGTGAAAGACAAGTGAAAATTGTCATCCTGAAGGCAAGTGCAGTGAAGCATAGAAAACCTTGTGTGAAAACAAATGGAAGTCCATTTTTAAAACTCACATTAAACTTTGGACATAAACCTCTCCAATAATATGTTTTAAGAGCTGCGAATGACAGATCAGTGTTGTCTTTTGATCCTTATCAGTTACATATTTCTAGTTCACATTCTGACTGCCCTCAAATAGTCTATTATAGGTTTGTCACTGTAAGAGTAGTGAAGATGTATCACAGTACTGTAACCGTATCTACGCAAAAGATAATCTATATTATGCTGGTGACCACCAAACTCATTAGGAGGAATCAGCACTTCGAATGCCAGTATATGCATAGCAAATCCGACCTTTAAATAGGCCTAAATACAGTAATCTAACATCACAGTGCATGTCTCTGAATAACGGATACCTACCTCTAGGATTTTTGGATTGTTCACCGTTGATAAATACGGGAGATAGCCCCCTATAGTGAACACCAGACCAAAAACCGCCTCAAACATGCCGCGAACCCCTCCTCGCAGCAGAAAAGTCCACACACTAGGCCTTCTACATTTTCCACAGGGGTGATTAGTGTGAAAACAGAGCGCCAATCACAGAATCCTTTCTGTGCTCAAAATGATTGTTAAATCCAAGCGGATGCAAACAGACTTGATTGTACTCAGTTGCTACGAGGACAAAGGGTTTAGAACAACAACCGAAGCGTGGATAAGAATTTGACAACAGCACTGGTAGTCTCCATTCCGTCCAAAGTAAACATGAACCGGAAGGTGTTGCAACCAACAACTTCGAATGCCTCCAGGAAAAAACAAATGATTGATACCAACAACCTCTAGACGATCTTTACAGGAGGCGAAACGATGAAACTTACAATAGCACTGTTTATGTAGGATACTGTCTACTTAAAAGGCGAAATTTTCGCACAGTATTAATTTGAAATGAAGCAAACAGGGATCACTATGAGAACAATTTTGGTTTCAGCGAACAGAACTGTTTTCGATATATTCTCATCTTAGGCCGG
>JTDE01006315.1:32249-43602 GCA_014338405.1 Paragonimus skrjabini miyazakii
TAATGATACCCCTGTAAAATTCGTGATATAAATGTGATGTATTTAGCCTGATGATGTGTTACGACCCCACCTGATAGAGAAAAGACAAGAACAACGCAAAGCCCACGAGCAGTATCTCTATCACGAACGAACGCAACGGTATTGCAAGCGGTACGAAAATCAGAGCTCAAATATCGGAACGCAACTCTCGCAACCTAGAACCCCCCCAACAAGTAAGGAAAAAGACGGCCTTCAAACGAGCTTTATTTGCTGCTCAGCCCGAAGGCGAAATTGCGATTTACAGCAAATGTATTTATAGGTTTGTGGTGGCCTTGGACCTGGGTCGCCGAATGGACCAATCAGAAGCGAGCGTAACTTCCTGGACGTTCCAGAATTCTCGCGAGCTTTCTAGTTCCCGGGAAATGAAGAAATCCATTTCCCTTGCAAATAGTGCGAATTTTTGGGAAAAAGTGCCTTTTCCCAACATGATGAATCACTGAAAACGAGCTTGTTCGCTACATGGTATTTTTCCTGACTACACTGGGAATTTTCGCACGATTTAAACGGTATAAGACGAGTTTATCTAACACTCCAAGTCGTCTTCAATGATGTTGTTGATGATGTCCTCAAAGCCATGCAAACCATTTCTAATGATAACCCATTTGAGCTTTACCCCGGAGATAAAATGGTTGACCCGGATTGACCTGGTGACATCACCCAGTTGGGAGACGACTTGCAATCAGTAGTGCGCATGCTGTTCTTTCCAATAATTGAAATAGACCGATGGGACATATACTTTTCATTTTCTAAGAGGCAAACACACATTCATCTCGGTAGTTGATACGTTTGAAACGATCGTTATTTTTTCATGTGAAACGCTGTACAGCCACAAACGGAAGAGGTAGTAGCCGGGATCCCAAAACTAGAATGGCCTAAAGCGCCCTGACGAGGATATATCGGAAAGAACAAAGATACACTATCAGTGTTTTCAAGTAGTGGAAATTCCTCATTTTGTGTTCAGGGTGTTTATAAGCTGTCAACACTTTCTCAATAAGTGGATCATTTGGGATAACACGAAGTTAGAGTAAACAGAAATTCTAAGTTTTAAGTTGACAATCGGTTATGTTAATTACGCCCGTCTCGGCAAAAAACCCGTAATAACCCGACCAATATTGTCACACAACAATGAACAATAACCACTTTAACTACTATCTCTTACATCAATCATAAACTGACAGCAAGTCACTGTATACAAATCGCTAACAAGTGCAGCCACATTAACGTTTTTGCAACATAAATACTTAACATGTATAAATGTTTAAAAGACAACGCAAATATGACTATTCCCGGAATGAACTAGAATGGAACCTTTTGTTTCGAGCGTTAAATAGTGTATGGAGCATCAAAATGGAAGTCTATCTCCAGTGAAAGTGTACTAATTACGAGTAGTCTTTTCCGAAGGTTACAGAGCCAGTTTCGGTAGGTTTCGCTTGGAAGTCTATCACTACACAACCTGAACGTTTTTAGTATTGACGTGATAACCTCTTTGGCGGATGTAGATTATAAAAGAAGTAGATAAATCACGTTTTTCTAGATAGGAGGGACTCACCTCAGAGACAGGACCTCGTGGAGATTGAGAGTGAGAGCGACGGGAGCGTTTGAATGGCACTTTTGAAGGAGGATTGCGAGTACCGTCCACACAAGATAGTCCACCCTTAGAAGTAAGTGATGGCCCCTCTTTATGACTACGGGATTCGGACTTGGACATCGTTATACGCTCACGCGAAGTCCCTGAGGTTCTGTCGAGATCGTTACCTCGAGAACGATCAGTGAATGAATAGTTCCGAGGAGAATGTTGTGCTTGTTCCGTCGGCTTATCAACTGTCGGTCGGTGTCGACGTTCGTGTTTGTCGGAAAAACTGCGGCTTCTGGAACGTTCTTTCTGAATGTAATGTCTTTGGGTGAAGGGTCGACTTGGCGACCCGGCCCGCTGACGAACTGTGGGCACACGGTGACCATGGGAATAAGGGTATGAGCTATGGTGAAATTTAGGTGATCCACGACTACGACTTCGTCGATTACGTGAAGAAAACCGGTCTAGGGAATAATCCTCTGGGGTAGTCTCACGACTTCGACTAATTCGTCGATAACCATGTGTTCGATGAGGTATCTGTCGGCGGAAGGTGTCGGGTTTGCGGCGATCACTAGACCGACCACGAATAGTCCTGTCACCTCGTTCACGTCCATAGGCCACTGAGCTTTCAGGATGCTTTCTTGAATGGTGGCGAGGAGGAGAACGACTATAAGAAGATTGTGAGGTACGTGAAGAATATCGTGACACGGATGAATCCTTTGGTGAACGACCTGCGTCGACAGAACTAGACCTTGAATGCGAAGGCTCTTCGGGAGATACAGGGACAATGACGTCTTCCTGTGCAACACATTCAGTTTGATCCCGGGAAGGATGAAGATTAGAAGACTGATCACGCGTGGATGAATTGATAACACATTCTCCTTCGCGCACGACATCTTTCGTTCGAGAGGTATGCTTCTGTTTACGTTCGGATCGTTTTTTCTCTAAACTACCTGCCGAGGATGGATCAGTCAATTTTTTGTGCTTCGACTCATCTTTTGGGCGTTTTTTCTTTTTCTTTATTAGTTCACTTTCTGGCTGTTGCGACGGAAACTCCTGAGTCTCAGAAAATTTGCCACGAGCCAGATCACAGTCAGGTAGTTCTTCATGTTCAGCATCGTTAGATTTTTTGTGCTTTTTGGGTTTGTGTAGGATGCTATCAGTTTCCGTTGTAAGTTTTGAGTGCTTTTTGGACTTTTTACTTTGCTTATGAGACGATCGCACAGTGACAGCAACATCTTCAGACTCAGCGTTAACCTTACTGATTTTCTCAGAAGTGTCTTCACAGACTTCTGAAGACTGCATTGAAGGTAAACTGCCAGAAATAAAGCGAAGAAAATAAACGCGGTATACATAGGAGTATAGAACTATTTTGAAATAACAATCCTGTGCGATCCACTTATACCGTAGCGTCGCCGATGGTAAAGATAAAAACCCGGATAACAATGTCATATAAACAATCGTAGACAAAGAACAAACTCATCATGGTTTTTGAGTAAACTCGAGTCAGTTGTTGTCAAAAGAAGTTATAATCACGCAAATAATCTCAGAGATAAAGACATGCCACTGGCTGAGACATTCAAACATTTCCAAAAGCAGATTAGATAAGAGATATTGCGACTCGCTCAGCCGACAACTACGGGGTCTCTATGCAGCCACTGGGACTTCTCAACGCGCCTTCAAGATCACGTTTTTGAAACGTTACAAGGTACTAACGAACCCTCTCCTGCCCTTTTTGCAGATGAAGGTCCAGTCTTGAAGAGATGATGACTGTTTCATAAACTCCATATCGATAAAGTTGTCTCCAATAGCTGCAATTTGGTTAACATCATCTCAATTTTCAAAAAAGGCTGACACACATCGTGTGCAAACCATCAAGGGATTCATCAGTATAACAGCTATGAGTCTCACCAGAAGGTACTGTAACTCAGATCGCCGTTCACCTCAAGTGACGTGGGATATTTTAGAAGAGACGTTGCTGAAAAAATTGTAGGGCAGTAATTATTACAACAATACTACAAACAGTAATAATAATAATAAAGTGGTCTTAGCAGATTCACATATTCCTCTGGTAATCTCTTGCGGAAAATGCAGTTCCATAGGACTTTACGAGCATCCGAATCGAGAGCAGCGTTTAAGTCTAAAAACACTATGACCGTCGGCTGCCCATAAGAATGCCGATGTTCCAAGATCCGTTGCAAGGTCAAAATGTGATCAACGCATTCACGATCGGATCGGAATCCTACCTGTTCTTCACGTATCTGACTTTCTCTGGGCTTAGTGAGCCGACGTAAAATGAGGCCAGTGCGTGATTTGGAGGCAAGAGACAATAGACTGAAGCCTCTTTTTGAAAACCGGAATTACTGTTGATAAGGGCCAATCGCGAGGTACTTTTTCAGTTTCTTAAATCGTTTGGAGGAGTTTTGTCAACCTCTCCCTACTATCCTTGAAAAAGGAAGAAGGGAGGAGATCTGGTCCGGGAGCCTTGTCATGTTTCAATAACGTGGGCTCCAGGGCCACTTCTGCCTCCGAGGAAGGGCCGTCTGGAACGTAATAACTGACCAGTCGTGTCCCATCGTCTGCATGGTTTGAGTGAAGTCAGCTGAACTGTTCCTCAAACTGTCCAGCCCACCTGTCAAATCGGCGTGATTCGTTGAGCAGAGTTGAACCATCTTCTTCACACATGGTCTCACTTACATCGACTCGAGGACCAGTACAACCACGAATCATGGAAAATAGATTTCTGCTATTCCCAAACAAAAATGCGCTTCGAACTGCGATAGCCTCAAAGTGTAAAGTGCCTGTGAGCCACAACTACGAGTACAATGTCCCTGGCTGCAGTTAGTCCAAACGGTCCGAGAAGCAAGATAAAAAATAAATAAAAATGCAGAACGAGAGAAAGGGAGGGAAAATAAGCATACATGAAGGTTTGAGCTTTATAAAACGGATGAATCAAGACGATTGTGGACAAGGGTTATCCAGTTAGTATGACATAACTTCACGTCGGAGATTGTCCCAAACAAGCTATTTGGGTGGTCGTGAACTTCCCAGTCTAGCAGACGGCACCTACCAACCTTGGTCAACAGAATAGGCAAGGCCTTCACAACCCTTGATCACGTCATCACCTGGCGCCCTTGCGGTTTTTCCAACCCTCAGCAGCCACGTTGAACAATGTGCAATGCGCCCCGTAAGCATATGGCATTTAGGATCTAACCACTGAAGATAGCATTTTCACCAGCTCAGTAACTGATCACAAACTTACACACTTCTCAAACACGCGCCGACAGATTGCCACGCTGCTCACAAAATTAGCTTACTTGATAGACGCTAACCGGCAGAGAAAACGGCGATCAACTATCGAGAAACTATATGCATCTTCCGCACGAATGGGCCAGGTCACCGGTCCACGGAGCAAAACTGAACGCACGAATGCATTTCAAACTCTGCTTTTACACGATAAACGGACATCTCTGTGACAACACAAGTGACGTAAGCTGGCGAATAAACTACTTGCTTTTGCCATCCCCACAGACACCTCGTCAGCGATATTACAAGTTAACCAGATGACACTGCCTAGGTAGGTATTGCGATCGACAGTCTCGAGCAGCCAGCCTGCAATAACAGAGACAGGGTGAGTGGCAACCCTTTTCAACAATCCCTTACACTTCGAGGATGCAAAGTGCATACCATACAGACTCGATATATCATTAAACCCAGTCGAAATGGTATGTATGCCCTCTGCAGAATAAGTAAATGCAATAATATCGTCTGCAGACTCGAACTCAGTCAGCCTAATACCCACGTGTTGTCACATACCAGCCAGTAGCATCGCGTCCAGAGTAAGATGACCGACTCGTGGGTTCGAACTACCAATATCTGAATGCTTAGTTCGTCTGAGATCAAAAACTGTATCGTGGAAGATGTTCTCGACAGCATATGAACTACTGTTTGTTGGAGCATGTGCAGACACGATAAATACACAACATCTTTCTGGTCTGTGTCGACGGAATCCGACTGAAAGGTTAAGTCGGACGACAGAGGTACAACTATTCACTGAGACCCAGTCAAGCAGGTTCTATTCTGCCATCATTATCATAATCATCATCACAACGGCTTTAAGTCTGACTAACTAACTGACGTGGAATATCCTAGAAAAGTTACCCAAAAAGGTGAGACGTAATAAAATAAGACTAAGCAGAGGAACTAGGAACGGTACAAGTGCAGGCACACCGCCATTTCGGATAGCGTTACTAACCAGCGATTGGAGTGATCACAAAGAACCCAAGTAAGCGACACTTACCCACCTCGTTAAAGAGAGCATTCAGGGTCTCTAGATTTGGCGATCACACAGTTGCTTGGCCACCACGTGGTTTTGTCCGACTGTTGGTGGCCTCAGTTGTCATGTGATCGTTTACCGTACCGGGCATTATATGCTGAGGCCACGAACAGTTGGGTCAAACCGCGTGGTGGTCAAGCAACAACGTGGTCACAAAATATGAAGACCTTGACTGCTCCATTGAGCAAAGTGGGTAGGTATCGCTTGCCTGGATGGGGTCCTCGTGATCACTCAAACCGCTGGTTAGAGACGCTATCCGAGATGGCGATGTGTCGCAGTCAATGGCGTATCTGTATTCATACCATTTCCACTTCTTCCTCTTAATCTTCTCTCAATAATTTTCGACCTTTTTAGTAACGTTTTCTTCTAAGATATTCCACGCCACTGTTGAGGTGAGCGGCGGCCCGAGCCACAGTACCTTTTGGTCAGGCTCATGGCTGTTATGATGATGATGATGATGATGATGATGATGGTGACCCCAGTACATAATGACCTGTACGACAAAGGCTCAGCTGGCAAGCGGAGTACGCGACCCAACCATCGCAGGCTGTACAACGTGGTTAGTTGACTAATCTATCGCGCATCCCGAGTGCTATGGTTTGCGTGGCGGTGAACGATAGCATTGTTCACGCGATCAGTCCATTTGAGGTTGAGTAACTGACGGTAACAACGAAGTATTGGAACGGAGAAGGTAGTTAGCAGCAGAGGAAGAAAGTGAAAATGGGTGGATTGATCCTCTAGGACAACGATAATTTCTAACACTCCTCAGTCCTTTATACTGCGGAAGGGGGCTGACTTGAGGGAACCCACTCCGAGTCTTCGACTCAAAAGTCTGACCCGCGAGATAATTGAAAATGGAGGTTCCCTGGGGACTACCCGCAGCTAACGGCTGAACGGTATGACTCATTCAGCAATGAAAGGCTTAGGCAACCCGAGGGCACAGTGAATAAGAAGATCCTGTTTGGTTGTGATCACTAGTGGACGCAGTGGATATATTCGAAACCATATCAAGCTTTTGAATGAGAACAAAGTTTTCCGATGGTACTAGATAATACACCGGCGGTCACGGTCAACTGTTGGGCGATCGTAGTGCTCCTTTGTCCGAGGGTATCCTTACTTGTCCCTTCCTTCGTTATTCGGAGAATGCAGCGTTGCAACTACAAATACAGTTCTGTTCTATGCCGATAGGATGGTGCCTCACTATCTAAGCATTCCTACGCGGTCAATAGTGTGGCATACAATCCTATAATTGCAACTGCTTTAAGTGTGACTGCTCCCCTTTGGCCTGGTTCGCATGGTTATACTTAACAGGAAGGGAATTCCAATCCGTATGGCTCTCTGAATCGGTGTAGTGCATGAGTGTACAGAGTCGATGTTGGATAATTAAAAGGTGGAGGATGTTGACCGGTTAATGTGCTTAAAAAAGAGTTGCATCTGCGATGGCGGAAATATAAAAATTTTTTAGTGCGTAGGTGCACTAAATGAACGCTTTCCAGGGTACATGCAATAAATACCAGACGCGAAATGAGAATACAACTGCTGGAGACCGAACGTATATTATACGATAAGTACAATAAGTCTCAATAAACGCCAGGCGACACCGATACGCAGAAGCAACCAGGGAGGTTGAGAATCCGACCGTCGAGCGCGCGAGCTAGCCGGAAGCGTGTATCCGGCGCCACTGGCGCCCATAGCTCGACAAACATGCAAACAAACAAACGCGATCGCTTGCAGCAAGCAGACAAGGATCCTTACGATCCTATGTACAATGTGAACTAGGATTTTGGGAAGAATTTTACACATCGTACAGCAGGCAGACCGGGGTTGTCTCCAGGTCGCCACAGAATGAAACAGAAGTTCGCATTTCCAATCAGTTACAATTCTGGCGAAAGAGGCTACTGTTTGAAGCTCAAGAGTTGCGAATATAGGACAACTGGGAGGGCTGTGCTACTTCAATGTTGCGAAACCTAGTTGCTCAAGACAGAATGCATAAACTGTCTTCAAGTATTCGACAATCGATGTGTGTGCTGGATTGCTCGCATTGAGTAGCACCAACGAGTAGGTAACGATGAAATGGAGAATCAAACGGTTGATAGAAAGTGTCAAACCAGTTCCTTTATTCAAGCCTCAAGTATGTACAGACTTAGAAGGTTTGATCATGTGCTGAGAATGTCAGCTAGTCAACTGTACTACCAGAAACACTGCAGATGTCATGGCGTAAGGTGCAAAACGGATAACTGATGGCTGGGCGTATAGAAACTAAGTCAATTACCGAAGGCTTTGGCACTTTAAGTCGAGTTTGTCTCCAAGGCTGATGCCTTGCGACTCACAGAGTCGGTGGCTGAAGAAGAAGTGAGATGGTGATCAGTGGAGTCTGTAACGTAAATGCTGCCATTGCTTGGTTGGGTGGGCTATGAAGCGGGTGAAACTAAAGATGCGGGACAGTGAAAAGCATAAAGAAACCTCACTTTCACTCATGGTTTGTTGTTCGTTTGCACGGTGTCTCGTTTTGTATAGGGCTTGCTATTTTCCGCCTGGCTGGATGACAGATAAGCATCAGTGTGAACCACTGATGCACAACAGTCTTTGATGACGACTCCAACCGGACTGACAACGTTCGCCCAAAGTGTGCGATCTGCAGTTATCGACGTCGACCACGATTCTAGGACGTACTCTCTGAAACTCAAAAGAAGTCTGCTTACAATAAGTCTAACATCTAGGTGAAAAGTGACTACTGATCCGTCACCCCTGAAAAGTCAGCGTCCAATGAACACGTTTGAGCTAAAACAGTGGGCGGTTTGAACCCAAAAGGCGGAACCTCAAAGGACTGTACGCACCGCACAGTGCTATCCAGATAACCAATCCAACCTAGGTGGAAGTTATAAAATCGCGGTCGGGCAAGTTCCATAAGCTTAGTCGGAAAGAACAGTGGGGGTAGTTAAACAGCAACATAAGTTTGCTGACCCGCTTTGCTGGATGCAGAACGACGGCGGACATTGCATGAACTGAGTAATTGTGAACAGACTAGATGAGATACTGCCAGAAAGTCCGGGCCGAGACAAAAGCACGAATGAGATCGTTCAAAAAGTCATTTGCTTGAAAAGAAATTTAAGGTCGTTCGGGCATTCAAACTTTAGTCTAACCAAGTGCAACATATGACACTAACTGACAGGCAGCGATGAGGATATTTTATGGTGGGGTTTAGGAGAGTTCAACTTCGCAGTCTTTAAAGATAAGCAGGATTAAACATTTCATACAGGTAGTTAACACGATAAATACCATATGAAGTGATAAGCGTGCACCAATGAATGAGAAGAGAAAAATGTGGGAGTGAGTACGACGAGGAGAGGGGAAATTTGCAGGGAAGAGAAACACTAATTCCGCGCAAAGACTAACGACACGAGCGCCATCGATTTCGGTTTTTCAACATAACAGACAATATTCTTAGGTAAAGGTGTTCGTTGCTTTTTGGACACTAGCTTGGAAGCCGGGAACGCCGAACTGAAGGAAGCTTCAGTGCCAGTGCTCGGTTGTCCTCAATCCAAGTTGTACGCTTGCCACCAGACTCTCGCTTCCAGTCCAATCCGCCACTCGGAAACAAAGTACGGCGTAACAAGCGGTGAGCTGGTATTCGTGAGATATGGTCAAGACAACAAGGCCTGTGGGACCAGATACTTACGATCAAAGTTTGACAGAGTCTTTCCATTCTGAAGACAAATCGGCCAATTATGTAGTGTTTGCAATTAACTTTTATCTTCCACAGTCTGATCATATAGGTTTATATGCATTTTTTTGCTACTATCACCTGCGCCTCTGGTTGGAAGCACACACACCACTTTAAATTTGTGGGTTATCGCGGCAATAAGCGGCAGTCCCAGTGCATCGTCCTTCGTTTAACACTTTTCGTCGAACTGTTAGTCGACAAATTAGTTGCATGATAAGAAAAGTAGCTCTGTTCGACGCTGTTTTCTACCTCACATGTAGAAAATTCATTTTTCCAACGCCGTCCAAATATACCTTTCGATGCCATTTCCTTTATGAGCAAGATGGCCTATTCAACCCAGACTTTATCTTTTCTGAGAATTGTTTTACTTGATCAATATAAGTTCTGTCTTAGTTGTATATGGACGATTGTACCCTTTGTTATCGGTATAATTTCCTGGTGTTGACATGTCCTGGATTGATCGTCATGTGGTTGGGTAGACCACTACAATTTGGTCGTTGTTAATAATATGTTGTCAACACACGCCGTTACTACTTCGGAGATACTGATTGTCGAAAAAGAAAATCTTGTGAACATCCTCCGTGTGAACTAGCCAGATTTCGCGGTCGCACAGTGGCAATATACACTCCAATTTTCATTGAACGACTGACATCATAGCGTGAGTTGTCAATACCATCTGAAGCTTCAGTAACTGATACACGAGTTCGAAGGTGGACGCCCAGGGTACTCGGGTCCAGTCGGTTTTATCTTATTTGGTATCAACCAACAGTCTGTTGATATAAAAAACAGAGTGTACTACCTTTCTTCGGGATTACAGCAATTACCGAAAACAGAGTAGAATCATAAGTAAAACTGTCATAAGTATCTGAGAACTTGACCTTTTAACACGCTACCTGGATACCCAGCTAACGTCATCGAAAGGAAGGTCCTTCCAGTAGTTGACTACCTTAAAATAAAAGAATCACAGTTTAAGTAAGGTCAGTGGGCGAAGTTATTAAAAATCCTTCTCATGTCCACGTCGACTGTTATCAACCATTACATTGAAAAACTGTTCTTTTTTTCAAGGCGCATAAGGTCATTCACACTGTTATAGATTTGAAATGAATGAACATCGGCTACATTGTTCGAGTTTTCCACTGTATTCCATTATTTTTGAAAATAGTTCGATCCTGTGGTGATGTAACTTTATCGAAATCAAGAGATGCCTCTTAATTACTCCGCATATAATTCGCGTTATTAAGACCTCTTAAAGTGTGTTCAAGAGGGCAACGTGTGAAGTAATGATTTATTTCTGACCATCACAAGCAAATGCTTACATATTAATGTATATTAGTATTAACGCGTTAATATACATGGTGCCTAATCAGGCATAATCAAGTAATGTTATCTGACACTCAGTTAACTCAAGGGTTAATTGGGCATTTAGTTTGAAAGAATGTAAGCTTAAAAAACAGGATCCATAGTGGCTACTGTAGATCATGTGATTTAAGTTTACGCCCTTTCAAACTGGATACATAGGTGAAACACCTCGGACGTCCCTGACCTTGCCAAAATAGCTAACTATTTTAGCACCTTTTAGCACCCATTTTAGCATATGGGCATGTATTTATTCTCATTTTCCAGAAGGCAGCGACATATTCACGGTTTCGAAGTTGGGGACCCAAGTCACCCGGATCCGGTC
>JTDE01006316.1:9115-26380 GCA_014338405.1 Paragonimus skrjabini miyazakii
CAGATCTTTCTTCAGATCGATTTTCATGATATCTACTATGTCGTGTGCACTATGAGTCACGAAGATTTTGCCAGTCTCCACTGACTGACATATATGCGCAATTATTGTCATTTAGTGGGAGACTGCAATCGTCCAGCCAATGCTTAGCCACGTCAATATCAATCTGTAGTGAACTGGGATCTGTGGCATTCCAATGTTTTAGGTCATCGGCATATAGTTAGGCGTTGTTGGTAATACTGTCCGGGAGACCATTCGTGTAGATCAGAAGTAACAGAGAACCTAGCACTGACCCTCGAGAAACTTCCGCAGGAATGAAAAAGGGAGATAAAAGATCTAAGCCGGCTTCAGCTTAAAAATGTCTGTTGTCTCGGAAAAGAGCAATCCTGTGAAAAACCTCTCCTTGAATACCATAAACCTTTTGTTTGTGTCTTAGGAAGGCGTGAAGGACACCGCCGAAATCTTTGGCAAAGTCGAAGAGAATAGCATCTCAGTCTGAAATCGAAATCGAATTGACAGGTTTCATCCGATTTTCTTGTCTTCAGGACTGGTGACAAAAAAGGCTGGTTATTCGTTGAAATATTCTCTTCTCCAGCATGTCCTTGAGCTGCTTCCCGCTCCTGAAATCAACTTGAGTTTTATCGTCCGGTACATTGGTCTGCATTCCAAATCTGACTGCAGGTATATTGAATGGTCCATCTATTTGCAGAATTCGTACCAGTCATCTGCATTAGTAAACAGATGAGCGAACATATCAACACACTGCCTAATAGCTAGAGGCAAGCATTCTGGTTGATATTTCGCAGCGACCCTGCCTACTTCGCATTCCTCCCTTATCCCTTCGTTATGGAATTTTACAGCCTCACCATCAACATGCAGCTCGTTCTTCTCCGGGTCTGCGTTTATCTCCAGTCGACTCATCACATCATCACCTATGATGGTTTCTTTCAGCTAGTCGTAGCCTAACACCATCTATCTGGATTTCACCACTCTGAATCCCAGTATCTTCAGTGCTATCCCTCTGGCCGCGACTGCATTTTAGTTACCGGTCTCAACGGGCAATCCTTGTATTTTGCTTGTATTTGACGCCCGCGTGTCTACTACCCCGATCTTTTGTTCTGTCTTAGCACTTTCACCTGTGAAACGCTCCATGACAACCCAATACTACATAAAAATAGAAACACTTCCATTAGGACAATGGCGGGCAAAATAACACGCCCCGTTACAAACAAAGTAACGATTACAGTGTAATTGCTGACATGTCCGACAAACGTTTCATCTTCTTGCTTCCGCGCTCGTCTTCGAGCTTCCCACTACTTTCCTCAGTTGCTCCACTTTCTTCTTGAGCCCCATCACTTCTGGCCGTCCGACTTACCTCCGTACAGGCAGACGCTGCACGATTCCGGCCAGCCGTTCGATATCTGTGGTTCCACAAGACTCGATCATCCGAACCTTCTATTGCAATTCCGGTGACAAGCTCTGGATAAACCGCTTCCTCACCAATCTCCCCTCCGCTTTCTCGTCTGTTTCTCGCAGGCTCAAAGTTAACCGCCTTACCAAGTTTTATTAATAAGCCGGAAGGTTTATGAGCGTCGCAAAATCCCGCGCCATAGAATCTAACCATTGCTCGTTGTCGGCGTTGCTCCTGAACTAGTGATGCCCCTGTTTCTTAATATGAGGTTACGGCCTTTGTTTGGTTACTCAAGGTATAGAGAGATTCTGCCCGTCCGATGAGCGCAGTTTCCAGTGTTGTTAAAAATTGTGCCCCGTCCTTTGGTCCGTTGCACGCTGTTGTCGCTTCAAAATTTGCCAGACATCTCCACAACTCCATCTGCATCTAGTGCGGAAAACTTAATAGTAAACAGTGGTTGCTGAAAGATCCTCAATGGTAAGGTGAATTGCCAGTTCGATGGCGCGACGTTGTAGACTGTCGATTAGTACTCCTTGAAAACATCGGCCACAACTGGGGTTTCCGAAGAAGTCTCTCTATCGGGTAGTCGCAGGAAAGGTCTGATTGCTCATTCTTTGTTAGTCGTCGCGTATGCTTAATTAAGAAGTTTTATTCCCGCAGGGTCTTAGGATCCTGCACGAGCTTGGTATCTTCAGAGATATCCCGCCTGCGCCTATTTCGAACAATGTGCAACGCGCTTAGGTTCTCCGCATTTTCCGTTAGCTCATGCCTGACGAATAAATAGGGACGGCCGTCGAGGAAACGACGTATTCCATGCGGAAGGAGTGAGTGATAAGGAATAGTGCACAATTTGTTTCCAACGAATATGTTGTCCGCTTTCTGAAGTGTGCTTTGATACACGTGATGGTTCTGGCATAAATAATCACAACCAAGAAGAGGTGATCGTAGATAGCTTCTCAGACGGTCAAAATCAGTTTGATTGAAATATCGGACTGTGGACTTTTTATCCGTTGTTGCGAACAGTAACATATAAGACCAAGGGTGGGCAGAGAGTGGTCAGGGTCTCCAAGTGGTGGGTTGATGGTTAATTTGTTTACCAGGCGGATCTCATCAATGATGACCAAGTCACGTGGATAGGGACTTTGATCAGAACGATGCCGCGTCTGGGCGTTCACATGCTGTGTTCACGCTTTCCGTCGTATCGGCGTCGAGAATCCTCTTTCAAATTCCGGGTGGGAAGCTGATGCCCAGCTTTTCTTGTGTGCATTAAAGTCACCAAAAATAAGATGAGTACAGTTTTGTAGGCCTAGAAAGTTTTCTAGGTTTACAAGAAGACCGTCATCGTTGATGACGTAAGATGAGGGAGGACGATGGATAACCTTCACTAGGAGTGAGTCTCAGCCAAGCAATACTAATCGAGGCCAAATGCCGTCACGTTTATCACGGAACCGAAATCCGCCGATAACCGGGGGTTTCGGGAGTTATTAGTGAAGAAACATCACAGAGTCCTCTCGCTCAATTAACTGAATACCGGGGGACTCCGAGTTCACTGATGTCATTTGTGAAAGTAACCATACAGGGTTGACTCTCATGGATTAACTGTCTGATATCTAGTAGGTTATTGAACGGACTCGGACAGTTCGTATACATGCACTTAAGAGCTGCTTCATCATTTGGCTTTGTGAGGGAAGAGAGAGGAGTGTTCGAGGAAGAGCTCGGAAAAGAAGGTTTAGATTTGAGGGGAGCGGTGGGGTTGGACTCGGTCTGTACTACCAGGCGGTTCTGATGGCCCTCCCTTGAAGCGGTGGGCGCGACATCACCGTGCGTGTGTATATCAGCGTTTCTGCAGGACGCTTGATTGGTAGTCTCGCAGCTTGCTACCTCTGCACTCATGCTAAATTCAACGTTCTGAGAGGGTGCTTGGGAGCTTCAAAAACGGAAACATTTTTGTCTGCTGTGTGTATGCTTTGGAGGAGGGCAGTGTGAACGGTCTTATGCAGCCATTGATAAAAATACCTAGCATGACGGGCCAAAGAAGTGGTTTCCGATTCACAGGCGGCGGCCCCAACGGGTTTCTTTTGTTTCGAATTCTTCGAAGACATAATTTTCTGCGGGGCCTATTGTTGGTTTTCAGCTCAGATAACTCGCATAATGGTTTTCGTGTGATTTCACTGCCCTGTGCTCATGCTTGTGACGTCGGTCGCTGAAATGGCGACTGTGGGAACGGCGTCCCTCGTTTGCACTATTGGCAAATAACCCTCCGTGGATACTATTGGAACAGAAACTACGACCCTAACATCCAGTTGTAGCTTCTAGTCCGCCATGATTTTGATTCAGGTTTAATCCGCCGCTCACGTCGCACTCCCTGTTTCCGATAGCGATCGGCAGTTACACCTTTCAGATTAACGTTGGCCGATTTCATAGCCATTGTTTTCCATCGCTGTCTCAGGATTGAGCATGGCTGGGAAGGTTACCAAAAGGCCAAGTTACTTTTGGTTGTCTTGGCGCATAGGCTGCTCGCAAGTACGAGGTGGGTGAAGTCCGGGAAGATTGAAGTATCTAAGGTTAACTTGGCTAGCCCAAGTTGAGAAGACGTTTTTGGAAAGCGGCCTCATAGACAACTCCCCTTTCCCTGAAAGCCTTCCCTTTCATATTTGCTGCTGCCTCTTCTATATGTGCAGTCGACAAGGCAACTGTTTTCTCGGTATTCGCAAAAACCAGGGAAGACATGTGGTGTGTATTCATTAAGAGAGTGGAGTTCCAAATTCATTTCGAGCAGAGTTCGTTAGCGCTACTCCATCCTATTCTCTACGAATGAAATAGACGAACATACAGTGCTGAGAGGGGCTTTACGTTTGCAGTCGGAGATTTTCTACACCGCTCCACTTTTCGTGGTGCGTACGTGACCTGTCAGCGGCAAAGTGGCGTCTTGACCGTCATCAAACATGCAGCACATGCAAACAAAATTAATGGCTGAAGAAGCAGGTTGCTGGTATTGGTCTTCGTTGAAGCCAAGGTATTTAAAGTCATACCACTTCAGGCACATTTTACAAATGTCTTGCACCCATAACGGCCGCAAATGCTCACCGCCTCAGTCAGTGTTTGTTGGGTCCCAGCAAAACTAGCTCCAACTGGGGCCATTGCCAGTAGGAACAGGCAATATGCAAAATAAAAGAGATACAGATACAGTGTGACCAAGAAAGTTCTATCTGTAACGCAATAGTACGTTATTCGGTAACGACCAACAGTAAACCTACGCAATTTTCGACGCGCGAGGCACCAATAGGGTTAAAGATATTAGTGGACAAGGACAGCGAGAAAATTTGAATCAAATTTTGAATTACCCGCGCACGGAGTATTGAAACCTGCTGCTAACAGTGATAAAATCATACACCGTGGATATCTGGCGATTGAACGGTAATATCTCCGCAGGATTTGAAAATTGTGGGTTTCTTTGACAGAAATGATCATGAGGCCTGAAGTGTTTATTATTATCGACCGTTAATCCGTTTGTCCTTCATTTGACGTCAGGATCGAAAATGCCAATGGTGTGTGTTGTGACGGTGTACATGCATTTCCATTCGTAGTCGCTTCCCATATCTGATCAACAGTCAACCGTCCTATTGATGAATGATGCATTATATGTGAGCTTGTTGAGCTATGTGTTATTATTCATTCAACCGGCCTATTTTACGGAAATTCGACTTTATGATACGCCCCGTTTTAGGTGATGGATTACTGACTGGGCTTTAGATATGTATTTGGACATGGGTAATTTTTGAGCTTCAACGAGTTTAAAGGTTGTTTTGATACATACATGAGGGAATACAATGTTTTACATGTGCTTAGTTCAGGCACTTAATCAAGCAATGTACACTTGAACTATGATACTCTGAGTGAGTACAAGTGAAGTTACGTGGTATATAGCGTACCGGTGTATAAAATACAAGCGACGTAAGAGCGAAAGTCGTGTGTTTGCTGAGTCGGGTTCACATATTTCCCAATGCACCGTTCTTGTGATACATGCTGCCGATCACGTTTAAACGTCATCAGGAGATGAACCAGGCTGGTTGTTAGCTGTCTTACATTGGGGCAGAACCACAACATAACTGCCTTGTTGTACAATGCGCATGCAACAACTCGTTGGTTCACTGCGGATGACGTGAGCGACTCTAGATGTCTGATCGGTTGCAGCACTCCCACTGGTGAGTTAAAGCGGTACGCTGCGGATGTTTATTACAAATGTATAACGGCTATGGAGTTTTGTAACATCCGTCACCGGTTGAAACCTCCCACAATAAGTGAGTTGGTCTGCTTGCGCTGATGTTACAGAAAACCTGTCTCAAATTCGTAATCATATAGAGAAGAACGGCGTACTGCGTGTCAACAAAAATGACAATAGTTGATACACGCATATATTTTTCGCACGAAACCCGCAGGTGCAGCTGTTCAGACGTTTTCTTGATGCGGTAAATGTTGGTGTCGCGCATGAAACCAACCGCCACAAGTAAGTCCTGCATCAGTTCAAATTTGCGGTTGTGACTTGAAGCTATATCGGTTCCTTTTCACAGAGAGGACGAGTCACGGGCTACCCCTGATTTATGACTATGTTCAAAGCAAAAAATACGCTCCCTGCGTCGTTTGTTTAGAACATTTCGTGATGTGATAGGGGACCACGCACTTGTCAGAGCGTTTGCGATGAAAAAATGTCGGCCCAAATGCGAGCGGAACGAATCGTCTTCGGGTGCGACATAATGTTTTGCTATACCCATGGTCGGGATACTGTGAGGAACCACGTAAGTTGATTTAAGCGATCTGATAGTCACCATTCAGAAAATTCATCTAGAAGTCGATAGTTGTTCCACCGGATGGCTGCTTGTGATAAATCAGAAAAGTGATTGAACACTTTTCTTCATTCATTGTGGTATAATTCTGAACGCATCTGTGAGAAGACGCTCAGATGAGTTAGGTCATTGTACTCATTGTAACGTGATACGCATAAATGCATATCACACATAGAACACGGAGTGTAGCAAACATATGTTTTCGATAAAATCTCATTAGGCTGTTACAGTTATAAAGGAATATAAAGCTAAAAATGGTTACATGCGAAACTTGGTATTGGTCCAAAATTCACACCATCTTAATTTTGTTTTTTGGACGCCGATTGGATGTTAACTACCCACATATCGATCGGGTGAGTCAGCTAATGGCTAAGGCAATTGGAGTGTTCGAACAAAGTTTTTCTATCCACACAACGTTGGATTACGTAATCGAATGGCGATGGCCTCGGTAGTGACCAACATTCGCTGGCGAACAAGTGTTGACCTGTTCAGTGGGACCCTGTAGATAGCAGTGAACGATCGATCTATGTTGACCTGATGATCGTTGTCTGCCAGATGACCTACAATGGCACTCGTGATTGATTTTCTCTCACCTGTCCCGATCCATGCTGGGTGATGTTCTCTGATTCTTCTAGATAAGTGCCGAGTCGTACGACCCACGTGGTTTGCTGAACAATCGCAAACGAACGAGTAAATCACCATAGATGAGTTGTGGACCGGCACTTTATCCTTCAGATTCAGAGTAATCAGTGGCGAACTGGTGAATGAAATAATCGGTCGGGCTGCGCTGAACGTTCTCTTAAGCGAACTAGTAAGTCGACGGGTCAGTGATTCAGCCAACGTATCTCCTTTGTGTGGCAGTCGTATGAACATGGGCTTCCTATCAACTCCTTGAATCTTAGCTGATGCTTCAAATGCTTTCATATGTTTGGTCACAAATTTATCGGGATAGACATTCTGTTGTAGAAAATGGGTCACAAACTGTAACTCCTGTTCCAAAGCATCTGCTGAGCAGATTTTTCTGGCTCTATCCGCCAAACATTTGACCAGGTTGCGTTTGTATTTCAAGTGCGTAAAACTGCAGAAGTTACTGTACTGACCCGACCAAGTAGTCTTCCGATAAACGGAACGTTGCTAACTTCCGTCAGTCCTTCTGCTCAAAGAAACGTCTAGGAAACGGAAAGGCCCATCTGACTCCAATTCTGAGGTGAAACTTATCAGCGGATGTGCGCAGTTGAAGTCCTTTAAAATATCAGCTATGTTGACAGATGAATCCGTTATAGCGAATATATCATCAACATAACGTTTGTAGAATACCATATCATACACGTAATGAATAGTTGTACGGTACACCAATTATGTGAACAGAGTAACAAAACTGACATAATAGGAAAGAAAAGTTACAGTTTGTGAAGAAGCATTTGGGACCCTTGCTACTAAAATGATAGTTCTCGAAATCTTCAATGTTCGACAAAAAGTGCTGAGTAGTTACATCAATGTTCGCTTCAAAAGTGATGGGGTATTGTACATATTTTCACATTTTGCTTCATTTGATTTACAGTCTGCACCACTTTACCTCGTAAGGAATGAACACCACTTGCTTGAATCGATTCTATTCAGCAATACACTTTTGGTGCGCGCGTCTCGTCTCCTTGGTACTCCTGTTCCGCATACATCGGGATTACCTATAATAAGTTATTCAGCGACTGTATTTCGAACTGACTATTGGTGTTTTTACCTCTGTATACGGATAGTCCCCTACAAGTTGAAGAGCCCGTGTATTGACTTTTGTTACACGTATTGCCAAAGTTTTGTTTATTCTGCAGTCTTCCTCCTACAGTTCTCCGAAAACATTTTGGTTATTTCAGCCTCCTATGTTCTCTCTCTTCGTTACTATGTCTTCTGATATTGAACAGGAAGCAGCTGGTTCGGAGAACACTGCCGTGACTAAACTCCCTGAATTCGACAGCAGGGACCTTGTGCTGTGATTCACACACAGAAGTTATTTTTGACTTTGGGCGACTCCACTCACAGCGCACCATGAATAATCACGTCGTCGCGAAGTTACATGTGCTCATGGATGCGGACGTTACGGGTATAATTCATGAGCGTCTAGCTGAGAATCCGTACACTGTCATGAAATCGGAAATTATTAACAGGATGGCAGCTGCTGGCGAGTACAACGTCCGCAAGGTCATCGCCGCCGCCGAATTTGGAGATCCTACTCCTTCATAGTTGCTTCGACGCATGACTCAGTTGTCAAACCAGTGGGCTGTCAACGAACCAGTGTTGCGGGAGTTGTGGCTCCAGAACCTCTCATGTGATCTCCGCCATACATTGGCTGTTTTGAAGAGGGATACACCGTTGACCAAACCAGCAGGGTTGACTGACCAGCTGCGTCACAATTACGCGCTTCAGCAAGTAACCCAATTGCATGCGTTTTGCAGCAACGACACTCAAGCAAGCCGCCTCAAACCTGTGAAAGTAGTTTTCACAAATATCCTTACAGTTAGCCATCCTAATGAAAATGTTAGTAGACAGACGGTCACAACACGCTCAAATTCCCGCTCATGAAGTAGGTCGCGCACACGACAGCTCGATAGTAGTGTGTGCTACTATCACAGCCGACTTCGTACGCGTGTATATCGTTGCAATCAGCCTTGCTCTTTTCAAAATGGTCCAAATCAGATGCGGAACGACCAAGCCAGTCAGTATTGGAGACGGCTGCCAATGGCCCTTACTCAAGTCGCCTGTTTTATGTATTCGACCGTTCAGTGTCCCACAAGTTCATCATTGATACGGGCGCCCAGGTCAGTGTTATTTCACCCACTATTGACAAACCTAACCTCAAGCCGGTGTCGTATACCCTGCAGACCGCTAATCGCACCGCCACACAGACTCGTAGTGTTGAACGTGTTTATACGACCTTAGTATGCTGTTTCCACATCACAGCCAGTAAACTACTTAGTCTAGAAGTCACTTACCGTCAGTGGTTAGTTGCACGCGAATGGTCCTGACAAGTCTAGTGCTGTCGATGCGTCTTTTACGTTCCTTTGGGCGGGTTGGAAGCTGGCATCTGCTAAACGTTCCAGGACTTCTGTATAGGTCGTGAGGAAGGCGATAGAAGGGTGGCTTGCATCACTTCTGCGGGCATCTCTGTTATGCAGAAGCGTAACGTGACAGCGCCGCCACTTATCGGGACTTTTTCTCACTAAACTTGTGCAACGAAACAGCCAAAGAGTCCACGCATTGCATTCGTGAAATAGTTGGAAAATTGTCAGGACCTGTTGAATGGTGAATTACAAAAAGTTGTCTTATATATTCCCACATACTCACGAGTAACTGTAACGTACGGCAAAAGCCAGCAAGCGCGCAAGGATTAAATTTAAATTGCATAACAGAGCTTGCTGTTGTGTTCTTGACACCGTTTTAGTTTTAGTTTGTGCAAGTCGTGTGCATGGCTTATTGGGCCTTTGGTTCATGCTGGTTCTCGTTGTTCCCTTCTACAGGACCGTTGCTGGAACTTCTAATTCCGAAGGACGCTGTCCTCCGGTGTGCGCACTTCACCCCGGAGTCGGTCCGTGAGTATAACGGGCAACCCAAGTAGAAACGACCTGCTTGCATGTGACGTTACTGCGCAAACAAACAATGACGTACCTTATGTCTCAAAAGTGTGCCCTGGGGCACAAAATGCGGAGTCCGAACCGAATGACATAACCTGGTTGGCATTTGTGGCACGGTGAATTGTGACACGTTGCAGTAATTGAACATTTTGCTTCTTGCCGGAGTCCAGACCAGAGGGCCTGCCTACCGAACAGACCTGCTAACCAAGTCGAGTGGGCTGGTAGGCCCAACATACCCCTGCAACCAGAGCCAGACCGTTTGGTCAAAAGTTGGGGGTTATGTGCCCTTCCAGTCAGTGTTTTGGTCGCCACGGTCTACGAACGATGATATCTAACTGATTCAACACACGATTCAGCATTCGACAGACAATCTTAAATGGGAGATCAGTATGTATTGGCGAAGGTAAGTAAACAAAGTAAAAATACGATATTACCCTAGTGGAATGTAATAACACGAAAACGGACACACGGGACGATTGATAATAAAAAGTTGCAATCACGATGACAGAATTTTCAAACTAGAGGGGTCTACAAAGCTGACGATTTCCATGCAGAAACTGTGGCGTGCCATGCTGAGTTTTGGATTTTCTCGCACACTTTGTGAACTCCTAGGTGATGTACTATAGCCGTACTACTTGTATCGCGCAGTCGACCGACCTGCTGGAAATATCTTCCGAGACAGTTCTGATGTCCAAATTTTTGATCTGGTCCCCGCGCGTATAATTCCCTCTGAATTTTGCAACTTAACTGTACTTACCCACCTGTACATATCGCCTTACTAGCTTGGAGGTCATTGTGTAATCTATTTGTTTTTATTTCGTTTGCTTCACCGGAAGCGAACATTTGCTGCTCTGATTCCATCACTTACAGAACTTGTGGAGCAACTTTCCTTATTCCTTTTGTAATGTTTATTCAAATTTACGCAGTCGACTTGCGACTTACAGCTCATTTCAATGTCGATACTCACGGTCATAGTTGGGGTATGCAGCCGACTGATTTTGTACATTTTATTATTTACAACATAGTACCGTAGAACCTTCGATCAAAATCTTCGCATGAAATTGGTTTCCATTTTTTCTCTACGCGTCGCTCGAAGATGGTTCGCTCAAAATTTTACAAAACGTCAAGCGCTGCATGACATGTCGGTCTCAAGGCAATACCGTTAAGACCCCTCTTCACCTCCTACTCAACACGTCTTATTGGAATATCATACCCCTTTTAAAGCCAACATGTTACGTAATTTGAATCAACGCTGTAAGCTGGTTTGAACATTAGACACAGACTTCCGTGCTTCGTTTTCTGTAAGCCGGCATTACATTGAAAATGTGCGTACAAATTAGGTTGGGGTGGATGTCACGCTAAAAACCAGACAGTACTGGTGGACCGCGACTGAAAAGACAAGGTATCGAGTAAATGAAATAACTACTGATAAGGTGATTACCAATGTAATTTGCAGATGAATCACATACAGTATGTAGGCGTTACCAGATTCCACCAGATGGAATAAGCTACATATTTTGTTTACGTTCGGTAGTCCGGGCCGCTTACAGCATGTATTGATTTCAGCGATTTCGCTGGTTTGAATTTAGAGGCCCAAGGCACCCAAATCCAGTCAGTTTGTCCGTTTCGATGTGCAGCAGCTTTCTGTTGACGTGAAACGCATCTAGTTAAAACAGAGTTTAGCACCGCTCTTGGGGATTACGGAGAGTATCAAAAACGGATAAAATTGCTATTCGAACAATTTCTTAAGGAGGTGAAATTTTACTAACAATTTTAAACGGTCCCTAGAAGAGCAGTTACCAACCCCTGAAGGCGAATCGTTCCAACCCTATTAAGTAAAGAACTGTTGTCTAAGAAAGGTCCTAGACTGGAACTTACAGAGTTTCATGTCATGGCCCCTTCGACTATTATCAGCCACTGGGGTAAAAAATTGTTGTACCAGATCTGCGCTAAAGAAAAAGCATGTAGGGACTGAGTTACCGTGAAGCCTTTGGAACTCAAGTGAATAATGAGTGAAAAATTCAGGACGTGACTAATGAGTGAAATACCGCCAGCCAGTGATTATTCCAGTGGCTATTCTCCGGACACGTTCAATGGCGTGTGCGTCCAGTCTTTCTAATGAATCGACTGCCAAAGATTTCGAAAAATCTGCGGTAAAGTTCACCATGGGAAGAAGTGGAAGTGGATTCACTGGAGTCACTCATAACGAGAAGATGGTAGAAACGCTTTGTGGATGGTTTAAGACGGTGAGCTTCACCTTGTTTTCAGATGCGCCGCACGACGGCGAACAATAAATTACATCGACAAGAAGCGTGTCGCGACAACGAAGCTGCAGTTTGAACCAAAGTGCGTCGCGGTTCTCATTAGCATTGTCAAGTTTCACTCTAGCAGTTGGTACCGGGTGCCTCTGGCTTAAGAAGACAGCACGGCCTCCAAAGAGAGGGGTCTGTTTGGTACAATGAGTGGACCATCTGTCTGATTTGTGGTAGTTTGTTTAAAAGGGAGATCCTTCGAACATCCCCTGTGGTTGGTAGATGTCACTCCACTGAGTATCTTCTTTGGGGTCGTCGCAGACATGAAATCAACGAACAGCGTCCACAAAACCCGAAAGTACTCAAATAGATGTAAAGTTGGAATAAAATAAAGCTATGAGACTAAGTTGAAACTCATACTCTAATGAAGCTTAGGAAGAATGCCTTTGTGTACGCAAAGTCGCGTGTGGCATTTTTAAAGAAAACAAAGGTTTCCAGAAGGCAAATTACGCGGAGAACACTATTGAACAAACTATTCATGCAGACTACGTGGTGCTGTTAAGGCACAACTAGGTCGGTGCACCAGTCCACCACTTCCCTGATGGTCAGTGTGACCAACTATTTGCGAAATCTTCTCTCAACCCCTTCTGTGGCCGTGATGAATGCACGCTGGTTTGCAGATCAACCACGAAAACCGGCCAATGGTCATCAGCCCATTGGCGAAAGCAAATGCAACGAATGACTGAAGCAAGCGAAAGCTCATTACAATTATGTCTGCATTCAAAAGCAGGAAAGGAATTTACTGTGGTGATTTTCATTCGATTGATCTGGTGTTTCACTTGTCTAAGTCACTGGGGACACTCTAGCGGGGTTCGAGTTTTTAATATATACATTCTCACAACTTCTTGACAGCTTTGAAATCGACTGTTCTTGCACGCTGTATCTGCCAGTAATTTTAGACCAATGGACAGAGACAGCTTTTCTGATTAAGTTGTCATTCGCTGAATTTCTGCGACTTGAGAACACTTGATTCCAGTCGTTTTATTCGTTTCACTATCCAGCGTGCGTTCGTTGATGTGGAAGATTAAATGAAAACAGATTGTAGCAACGCCATTTGGAGATACAGCGGATATCAAGTACAGCGTAAGATTGCAAGTGGAATGGGGTTTCAAGCATGTGGAGATTTAACAAAGCATTGAGACGACCGTTGATGGGAACTTCAGCGATCTCTGAAAAGCGGTCGGTCTAGTGAATGACAGCAATGTAGAAGAAGAATTGTTGCCTAAGAAGGGTTGGGAGACAGACCTCGCGAGGCTTCTTGTCACAACAATGTCAACCGCCATCAACCACCATGAGTAAGTGTGCGGGGAAAAAGAAACATGTGTAAGAATTAGGTCACAACGAAGTCTTCGAAGTCCCAGTGAATACAACTCAAGAATCTCAAAACGCAAATCTCCAGTGACATGTTGTCACCAGCTAGGTAGCCATCGGCTGAATACGTTCAAGTGCGGGTATGTCTTATTTCATACCAGTACACACGATGTTGACGGACGGTATTGTTTTGGAAGTCCTGGAGACTACATCAGCGTAACGCGCCATTTGAATGTGCATTATCTAAGGCGTATCTTTGACATTCGGCGGGCGGACATAGCTCCTAACAACAAGTCACTGTGACGAGTGGACATGAATGGGATCAAAGCCATGCTGCTTCTTGGTTAGCGACAGCGTGATTCCTAAGGAGCCGATATATGGGCAGGTGGAAGCAGGTAGGCGAAATCCGGGTGGTCAAGAGCGGAGATACCAGGATGTTGTCTGTGTAGGTCTTTCGTTTTGCTATATTTATTTCAGATGTTGAACCTAGGTCTGAACCAGACGGTCTCGGGGAGTATGATCCAAACGTCATTCTGAAGGCTCAATGGCCAACAGCTACGGATCCGAGAACCGAAGTAGGCGGTCCACGAGGGAACCATTAGTGCAGTAGGGTACATGCCGTTGCGATGTACGTGACCACGAATTCATTGACCGCCTCGGTTCAGTAGATCGTCAGCGTGTTCATGGTACGCAGTCGGTAAACGGAGAGATAGCGTGAGCTTAATCCATTTGTCCTCGTTTGCGCTAGCTAACTACCACCGTCGTTAGGTAACTCATCCGCTTTTCTTTTCAAAGACCCGGGTCATTGTGAACTTCCACCTTTCTTTCCATTCAGATTTTTGGTGAACTGTGCCGTGGAATTTATTGTAGTTCGTTTGTTCACCCACTCCCTCTACAGTGCAATAACATGTATTCGTACACTTAATCACGTATTTTATATTTTCAACGTTTTTCTTTACAAATTGAACACTACCGCTAGAGTCTACGTGTAGTTGCTTAAAGGTAGAGGTTTCATTTTCGTGCTAGTCAATCATCTGGTTAAACAGCATTAACCGACTTGAAAAAAACTCCCTACTCAATCGCCTCTTGGCCATATTCCCTAGGGTTTACACGGGATATGTGATGTGTGTGGGACTAAAAGTGATGCAGCGCAAGTCAATTATAATGATGGTTAAGTGCAGTCATCCTTCGGCCCAGGTCATTGTGACAAAACCCTGGGAAACCGACGCCACCGAGTATATATGGTCTGACAGGCACAATCCAGCAGCAATCGCCTATATACCCCGTAAGTTATCTGAAAAGATTTTCTCTTTGGACTGGGGAATGTCCATTTTACCGTTCAGACGGAACAAAACACAGTTTGCGGACATCTCTTGTTGACACACGAAAACTAATTTGGATGACATCCATTTATTTCATTCTTCAGATCAATTTTCATGGTTTCCACTATGTTGATCATAGGGTGGAGCAAAAAGGCATCACCAAACTTCCGACGGAACGACGTGTACCCACGTACTCTCACTTGAGGGGAGAGTCTAATCGATCGACCACAGTGTGACCAATCTGCATAGTTGTTTGGCCAGTAGAATTCCAGAATTTCAGATCACCGGCGCAGAGAGAATCCCTGCTTGAAGTTCCGTCGGAGGCGTCATGGATGTAAATGCGATGCAAAAGAAGACCGAGCAGTGACCCTTGAGGAACCCTCGCAGAAATCAGGAAGTGAAATGATGTGTCCGGCCCAACTTTAATCCATGAGCTTTACCATCGATGAACGGGGTAATCCAGTGGAGTGGTTTGTGGCGCGTAAATTAAGAGTTCAGGTTGTGTTTGAGAGAACAGTGTGGGATGCGATCAAGTGTTTTAAGGAAACCGGCGAAAATGACCTTTGAAACGAAACCATAGCCTCTGACACCCGCCAACCTATCCGCAATGATGAGCGTATTTGTCAAGTATTAGTGGTTGGGAAGTGAGCCACACGATGTAGAAAAAAGAGGACCTACCCAGAAATTGTTTAGGTTTGGCACATTCTATCAAGCGCCGTATTACCTTGGGTGGTATGCTGTTAAGGCCTATTGACTGGCGGTTGTCAGGGGAGGAATGGTTGCCAAACTCAGAACAATTTACGTAATAGAGAAAACGCTAGCCTAGAAATTTCTGTATGAATAGCTTGCGAACGGATTCTGGCAAACTACAACTCCTTTGAGAATCTTAGGGTGTAGCACATCTGGGCCAGTTCTGTTATACGGATTGAACCAAGACTACTAGTATTCGACGACCAGCATGGGGGACTAAGCAGCACCGAGGGGCTGCTGAAAGTTTCGTAGCGGTGGGATTAGTTGCCAGTCGTGGGCGCGCTGAGCCACCTCCTCGTGGTGCCGACTGGACGATCTCGATGCAAACCTTGACTGGCTAAGAGTTCAGCAACTCCAGATAGGGCCAACCACTATACCTGGTTTCAATCGTACTGGTTGCATTTGATCAAGACAATAAAATTACCGCAAGCACCTTCGTGCCGGCAACCACCAGTACACAGGATAGGGGAACGAAGTACACCTGTTCAGAATGTGGCCAAATTTGCTAATCGAATGCTGGCTTGTCGGCGCATGCTCGTATGCATCGACGCAGGAATGGTTCAGAGCAGGTAGTGGACACCCAGCCTGCTACAATCTCTGACTGTGCCAACTGTGATCGCGGCTTTCCCACCAGAATCGGTCTCAGTCAACACAGAAGGCATACACATCCCGTCTAACGCAATCATGAGAAGCTCATGTCCATGAAAAACGCCGGATCCAATTGGTCTCAGCAAGAATCGGCTTCTCTTATCAGATGTACCGATACACTGGCTCCGCTGTGTCGTACTCAACGCAAAATTCACCATCGGCTCTTGTCGCATTTCCCAGGTCGTACTTTGGAGAGCATTCAGACTCGTCTGTATGCACTGAATTGGTAGAGGAATACTACCCTTGCTGCCGATCCAACCCACGTCTCACAGACTAACGCGAAATCGGATATTGGGTCCCAAGCTGCTGATCACTCTGAATAGTTTACCTGTTTGATCCAAATAGTGATTATCCAACTAGAGTCCAATAGCGAGGCTTTCCTTCACAGCGATGAACTACTAGCTATTGCCCGCGGTCTTCAGGCAGGCATTTTTACAGTAGTGCAAGCTAAATTGCTGTTGAACATGCACGCTTCGTTAGCTTTTCCGTAATCCTGGCGACTTGTCACTCGACGACGTGGTCGTGTTTACGTCGGAAGCCACGTGACCACGAAGCAGATACGGAAGGCTAACTATGCAGCAATCTAAACGCTCTACCACCAGCGTAAGAAAGATGCCGCGTTTACAGTTATTTCTGGAAACTGGCGAACTGCCTATAAGATGAACCGCGGCCCCCCAGATAATTCCAACGAATACTGGTCCGAGGTACTATCGGCTCACGCACACGTTGATGAACGACCATCTCGCGCGATTCTGCCTCCGGACTGGTCTCTGGTTGACCCGATTTCGGGAGAAAAAGTGTCACGCACTTTGAAGCATAAGGGAAACGCCGCTCCGGGTTTGGACAAATTGTTACCCAAACATTTGAAGCTTATGGAAGCCGATGCTTCGGCTGGTTACTTCAGCCTTCTCCTGCTAACCCAAGGTTGTCCAATCCATTTGTGCCGCCCTCGCTTCACGCTTGTATCCGAAGTAAACAATCCTTCATCTCCCACCGAGCCCAGGCCCATCGCTGTATCCTCAACGTTGATACGTTGTTCCCACAAGA